>CAJHQQ010003703.1:0-39333 GCA_905132885.1 Moricandia moricandioides
GATTCCAGTTTATCCTGTTTGGAGATTTTGGCTAATTTTCCTTTTTAGGATTACTAATAAACAGACCAGAATGCAATCACGGTTAAGAAGGCTTGATTTGGGACTTCATATAAATCCACGTTTAGAATCACCCTAAGTGAATCAAGATTCATAGGAGTTACTGATGAAGAAGTTATCCCATTTTTAACGAGTGATTCCAGTTACCCGGTCTTGAGATTTGGCCCAAATTTGTTCTTTTGACTACTAAATAAAAACCAGATATGAATCCGTCTGTAAGAAGCTTGATTGCGACTCATTAACCAGATGTAGAATCAACCCTGAAGTTAACTCAAGATCATAAGAAGTCTATGATTAAGAAGTTATGTCATTTTAACCGAAGAGTTTTGATTTAGAATCAGAAGATCATAGGACGTTATCATAGGGAATTATATTGACTCATTAACTAACGTGTAGAATCACCTGTAAGCAGAATCAAGTATCATAGGAGTTATGATGAAGAAGTTATCCCACTTTTAACCAAAGTGATTCCAGTTTACCCTGTTTGGAGATTTGGCAATTTCTTCTTGATACTAATAAAACCAAAATGAATCACGATGTAAGAAGCTTGATTTGTACTCATTAATCAGTTTAGAATCACCCTGAAGCAGAATCAAAATCATAGGAGTTATGATGAAGAAATTATCCCACTTTTAACCGAAGTGATTCCAGTTTACTCTGTTTGGAGATTTGGCAATTTCTTCTTGATACTAATAAAACCAGAATGAATCACGATGTAAGAAGCTTGATTTGGACTCATAAATCAGTTTAGAATCACCCTAAAGTTGAATCAAGATCATAGGAGTTATGACGAAGAAGTTATCCCACTTTTAACCGAAGTGATTCCAGTTTACCATCTTTGGAGATTTGGGAATTTCTTCTTGATACTAATAAAACCAGAATGAATCATGTTGTAAGAAACTTGATTTGGACTCATTAATCAGTGTAGAATCACCATGACGTTGAATCAAGATCATATGAGTTATGATGAAGAAGTTATCCCACTTTTAACCGAAGTGATTCCAGTTTACCCTGTTTCGAGATTTGGTAATTTCTTCTTGATTCTAATCAAACCAGAATGAATAACGATGTAAGAATATTAATGTGGAATTATAAATAAGTGGATCATGACCCTGAAGTTGAATTAATATCTTAGGAGTTATGATGAAGAAGTTATCCCACTTTTAATCGAAGTGATTCCAATTTACCCTGTTTAGAGATTTGGTAATTTCTTCTTGATACTAATAAAACCAGAATTAATTACGATGTAAGAAGCTTGATTTGGACTCATTAATAAGTGTATAATCACCCAAAAGTTAAATCAAGATCATAGGAGTTATGATGAAGAAGTTATCCCACTTTTAACCGAAGTGATTCCAGTTTACCCTGTTTGGAGATTTGGCAATTTGTACTTGATTCTAATCAAACCAGAATGAATAAAGATGTAAGAAGCTTGATTTGGACTCATAAATCAGTGTAGAATCACCCTGAAGTTGAATCAAGATCATAGGAGTTATGATGAAGAAGTTATCCCACTTTTATCCGAAGTGATTCCAGTTTACCCTGTTTGGAGATTTGGCAATTTATTCTTGATTCTAATCAAACCAGAATGAATCAAGATGTAAGAAGCTTGATTTGGACACATTAATCAGTGTAGAATCACCCTGAAGTTGAATCAAGATCATAGGATTTATGATGAAGAAGTTATCCCACTTTTAACCGAAGTGATTCCAGTTTATCCTGTTTGGAGATTTGGCAATTTCTTCTTGATTCTAATCAAACCCGAATGAATCAAGATGTAAGAAGCTTGATATTGACTCATAAATCAGTGCAGAGTCACCCTGAAGTTGAATCAAGATCATAGGAGTTCTGATGAAGAAGTTATCCCACTTTTATCCGAAGTGATTCCAGTTTACCATGTTTGGAGATTGGCAATTTCTTCTTGATTCTAATCAAACCAGAATGAATCAAGATGTAAGAAGCTTGATTTGGACTCATAAATCAGTTTAGAATCACCCTAAAGTTGAATCAAGATCATAGGAGTTATGATGAAGAAGTTATCCCACTTTTAACCGAAGTGATTCCAGTTTACCCTGTTTGGAGATTTGGCAATTTCTACTTGATTCTAATCAAAACAGAATGAATCAAGATGTAAGAAGCTTGATTTGGACTCATAAATCAGTGCAGAGTCATCCTGAAGTAGAATCAAGATCATAGGAGTTATGATTAAGAAGTTATGTCATTTTTAACCGAAGAGTTTTGATTAGAATCAAGAAGATCATAGGAGTTATCATAGGAATTATGATTTGGACTCATTAATAAGTGTAGAATCACCCTGAAGCAGAATCAAGATCATAGGAGTTATGATGAAGAAGTTATCCCACTTTTAACCAAAGTGATTCCAGTTTACCCTGTTTGGAGATTTGGCAATTTCTTCTTGATACTAATAAAACCAATATGAATCACGATGTAAGAAGCTTGATTTATACTCATTAATCAGTGTAGAATCACCCTGAAGCAGAATCAAAATCATAGGAGTTATGATGAAGAAATTATCCCACTTTTAACCGAAGTGATTCCAGTTTACTCTGTTTGGAGATTTGGCAATTTTTTCTTGATACTAATAAAACTAGAATGAATCACGATGTAAGAAGCTTGATTTGGACTCAGAAATCAGTGTAGAATCACCCTAAAGTTGAATCAAGATCATAGGAGTTATGACGAAGAAGTTATCCCACTTTTAACCGAAGTGATTCCAGTTTACCATCTTTGGAGATTTGGCAATTTCTTCTTGATACTAATAAAACCAGAATGAATCACGTTGTAAGAAACTTGATTTGGACTCATTAATCAGTGTAGAATCACCATGACGTTGAATCAAGATCATATGAGTTATGATGAAGAAGTTATCCCACTTTTAACCGAAGTGATTCCAGTTTACCCTGTTTCGAGATTTGGCAATTTCTTCTTGATTCTAATCAAACCAGAATGAATAACGATGTAAGAATATTAATGTGGAATTATAAATAAGTGGATCATGACCCTGAAGTTGAATTAATATCTTAGGAGTTATGATGAAGAAGTTATCCCACTTTTAATCGAAGTGATTCCAATTTACCCTGTTTAGAGATTTGGTAATTTCTTCTTGATACTAATAAAACCAGAATTAATCACGATGTAAGAAGCTTGATTTGGACTCATTAATCAGTGTATAATCACCCAAAAGTTAAATCAAGATCATAGGAGTTATGATGAAGAAGTTATCCCACTTTTAACCGAAGTGATTCCAGTTTACCCTGTTTGGAGATTTGGCAATTTGTACTTGATTCTAATCAAACCAGAATGAATCAAGATGTAAGAAGCTTGATTTGGACTCATAAATCAGTGTAGAATCACCCTGAAGTTGAATCAAGATCATAGGAGTTATGATGAAGAAGTTATCCCACTTTTATCCGAAGTGATTCCAGTTTATCCCTGTTTGGAGATTTGGCAATTTCTTCTTGATTCTAATCAAACCAGAATGAATCAAGATGTAAGAAGCTTGATTTGGACTCATTAATCAGTGTAGAATCACCCTGAAGTTGAATCAAGATCATAGGATTTATGATGAAGAAGTTATCCCACTTTTAACCGAAGTGATTCCAGTTTATCCTGTTTGGAGATTTGGCAATTTCTTCTTGATACTAATAAAACCAGAATGAATCACGATGTAAGAAGCTTGATTTGGACTCATAAATCATTGTAGAATCACCCTAAATTTAATCAAGATCATAGGAGTTATGATGAAGAAGTTATCCCACTTTTAACCGAAGTGATTCTAGTTTACCCTGTTTGGAGATTTGGCAATTTTTTCTTGATACTAATAAAACCAGAATGAATCACGATGTAAGAAGCTTGATTTGGACTCATTAATCAGTGTAGAATCACCCTGAAGTTGAATCAAGATCATAAGAGTTATGATGAAGAAGTTATCCCACTTTTAACTAAAGTGATTCTAGTTTACCCTGGTTAGAGATTTGGCAATTTCTTCTTGATTCTAATCAAACCAGAATGAATCAAGATGTAAGAAGCTTGATTTGGACTCATAAATCAGTGCAGAGTCATCCTGAAGTAGAATCAAGATGATAGGAGTTATGATGAAGAAGTTATCCCATTTTTAACCGAAGTGATTCCAGTTTACCCTGTTTGGAGATTTGGCAATTTCTACTTGATGCTAATAAAACCAGAATGAATCACGTTGTAAGAAGCTTGATTTGGACTCATTAACCAGTGTAGAATCACCCTGAAGTTGAATCAAGATCATAGGAGTTATGATGAAGAAGTTATCCCACTTTTAACCGAAGTGATTCTAGTTTATCATGGTTGGAGATTTGGCAATTTCTTCTTGATTCTAATCAAACCAGAATGAATCAAGATGTAAGAAGCTTGATTTGGACTTATAAATAAGTTCAGAGTCATCCTGAACTAGAATCAAGATCATATGAGTTATGATGAAGAAGTTATCTCACTTTTAACCGAAGTGATTCCAGTTTACCAACTTTGGAGATTTGGCAATTTGTTCTTGATACTAATAAAACCAGAATGAATCACGTTGTAAGAAGCTTGATTTGGACTCATTAATCAGTGTAGAATCACCCTGAAGTTGAATCAAGATAATAGGAGTTATGATGAAGAAATTATCCCACTTTTAACCTAAGTGATTCTAGTTTACCCTGTTTGGAGATTTGGCAATTTCTTCTTGATACTAATAAAACCAGAATGAATCAAGATGTAAGAAGCTTGATTTGGACTCATAAATCAGTGTATAATCACCCTAAAGTTGAATCAAGATCATAGGAGTTATGATGAAAAAGTTATCCCACTTTTAACCGAAGTGATTCCAGTTTATCCTGTTTGAAGATTTGGCAATTTCTTCTTGATACTAATAAAACCAGAATTAATCACGATGTAAGAAGATTGATTTGGACTCATTAATCAGTGTATAATCACCCTAAAGTTGAATCAAGATCAAAGGAGTTATGATGAAGAAGTTATCCCACTTTTAACCGAAGTGAATCTAGTTTACCCTGTTTGGAGATTTGGCAATTTCTACTTTATTCTAATCAAACCAGAATGAATCAAGATGTCAGAAGATTTATTTGTACTCATAAATCAGTGTAGAATCACCCTGAAGTTGAATCAAGATCATAAGAGTTATGATGAAGAAGTTATCCCACTTTTAACCGAAGTGATTCCAATTTACCCTATTTGGAGATTTGGCAATTTCTTCTTGATTTTATCAAATCAGAATGAATCAAGATGTACGAAGCTTTATTTGGACTCATAAATCAGTGCAGAGTCATCCTGAAGTAGAATCAAGATCATAGGAGTTATGATGAAGAAGTTATCCCATTTTTTACCGAAGTGATTCCAGTTTACCCTGTTTGGAGATTTGGCAATTTGTTCTTGATACTAATAAAACCAGAATGAATCACGTTGTAAGAAGCTTTATTTGGACTCATTAATCAGTCAGTGTAGAATCACCCTGAAGTTGAATCAAGATCATAGGAGTTATAATGAAGAAGTTATCCCACTTTTAACCGAAGTGATTCTAGTTTACCCTGGTTGGAGATTTGGCAATTTCTTCTTGATTCTAATCAAACCAGAATGAACCAAGATGAAAGAATCTTGATTTGGACACATAAATAAGTGCAGAGTCATCCTGAATTAGAATCAAGATCATAGGAGTTATGATGAAGAAGTTATCCCTTTTTTAACCGAAGTGATTCTAGTTTATCCTGTTTGGAGATTTGAAAATTTGTTCTTGATACTAATAAATCCAGAATGAATCACGTTGTAAGAAGCTTGATTTGGACTCATTAATCAGTGTAGAATAACCCTGAATTTGAATCAAGATCATAGGAGTTATGATGAAGAAGTTATCCCATTTTTTACCGAAGTGATTCCAATTTACCCTTTTTAGAGATTTGGCAATTTCTTCTTGATACTAATAAAACCAGAATTAATCACGATGTAAGAAGCTTGATTTGGACTCATTAATCAGTGTATAATCACCCAAAAGTTAAATGAAGATCATAGGAGTTATGATGAAGAAGTTATCCCACTTTTAACCGAAGTGATTCCAGTTTACCCTGTTTGGAGATTTGGCAATTTCTACTTGATTCTAATCAAACCAGAATGAATCTAGATGTAAGAAGATTGATTTGGACTCATAAATCAGTGTAGAATCACCCTGAAGTTGAATCAATATCATAGGAGTTATGATGAAGAAGTTGTCCCACTTTTATCCGAAGTGATTCCAGTTTACCCTGTTTGGAGATTTGGCAATTTCTTCTTGATTCTAATCAAACCAGAGTGAATCAAGATGTAAGAAGCTTGATTTGGAATCATTAATCAGTGTAGAATCACCCTGAAGTTGAATCAAGATCATAGGAGTTATGATGAAGAAGTTATCCCACTTTTAACCGAAGTGATTCCAGTTTATCCTGTTTGGAGATTTGGCAATTTCTTCTAGATTCTAATCAAACCAGAATGAATCAAGATGTAATAAGCTTGATTTGAACTCATAAATCAGTGCAGAGTCATCCTGAAGTAGAATCAAGATCATAGGATTTATGATGAAGAAGTTATCCCATTTTTAACCGAAGTGATTCTAGTTTACCCTGTTTGGAGATTTGGCAATTTGTTCTTCATACTAATAAAACCAGAATGAATCACATTGTAAGAAGCTTGATTTGGACTCATTAATCAGTGTAGAATCACCCTGAAGTTGAATCAAGATCATAGGAGTTATGATGAAGAAGTTATCCCACTTTTAACCGAAGTGATTCTAGTTTACCCTGGTTGGAGATTTGGCAATTTCTTCTTGATTCTAATCAAACCAGAATGAATCAAGATGTAAGAAGCTTGATTTGGACTCATAAATCAGTTCAGATTCATCCTGAATTAGAATCAAGATCATAGGAGTTATGATGAAGAAGTTATCTCACTTTTAACCGAAGTGATTCCAGTTTACCATCTTTGGAGATTTGGCAATTTGTTCTTGATACTAATAAAACCAGAATGAATCACGTTGTAAGAAGCTTGATTTGGACTCATTAATGAGTGTAGAATCACCCTGAAATTGAATCAAGATAATAGGAGTTATGATGAAGAAATTATCCCACTTTTAACCGAAGTGATTCCAGTTTACCTTGTTTGGAGATTTGGTAATTTCTTCTTGATACTAATAAAACCAGAATGAATCAAGATGTAAGAAGCTTGATTTGGACTCATAAACCAGTGTAAAATCACCCTAAAGTTGAATCAAGATCATATGAGTTATGATGAAGAAGTTATCCCACTTTTAACCGAAGTGATTCCAGTTTACCCTGTTTGGAGATTTGGCAATTTCTTCTTGATACTAATAAAACCAGAAATAATCACGATGTAAGAAGCTTGATTTGGACTCACTAATCAGTGTATAATCACCCTAAAGTTGAATCAAGATCATAGGAGTTATGATGAAGAAGTTATCCCACTTTTAACCGAAGTGATTCCAGTTTACCCTGTTTGGAGATTTGGCAATTTCTACTTTATTCTAATCAAACCAGAATGAATCAAGATGTAAGAAGCTTGATTTGGACTCATAAATCAGTGTAGAATCACCCTGAAGTTGAATCAAGATCATAGGAGTTATGATAAAGAAGTTATCCCACTTTTAACCGAAGTGATTCAAGTTTACCATGTTTGGAGATTTGGCAATTTCTTCTGGATTCTAATCAAACCGGAATGAATCAAGATGTAAGAAGCTTGATTTGGACTCATTAATCAGTATAGAATCACCCTGAAGTTGAATCAAGATCATAGGAGTTATGGTGAAGAAGTTATCCCACTTTTAACCGAAGTGATTCCATTTTACCCTGTTTGGAAATTTGGCAACTTCTTCTTGATTCTAATCAAACCAGAATGAATCAAGATGTAAAAAGCTTGATTTGGACTCATAAATCAGTGCAGAGTCATCTTGAAGTAGAATCAAGATCATAGGAGTTATGATGAAGAAGTTATCCCATTTTTTACCGAAGTGATTCCAGTTTACCCTGTTTGGAGATTTGGCAATTTGTTCTTGATACTAATAAAACGAGAATGAATCACGTTGTAAGAAGCTTGATTTGGACTCATTAATCAGTTTAGAATAAACCTGAAGTTGAATCAAGATCATAGGAGTTATGATGAAGAAGTTATCCCACTTTTAACCGAAGTGATTCTAGTTTACCCTGGTTGGAGATTTGGCAATTTCTTCTTGATTCTAATCAAACCAGAATGAACCAAGATGAAAGAAGCTTGATTTGGACTCATAAATCAGTGCAGAGTCATCCTAAATTAGAATCAAGATCATAGGAGTTATGATGAAGAAGTTATCCCATTTTTAACCGAAGTGATTCTAGTTTACCCTGTTTGGAGATTTGACAATTTGTTCTTGATACTAATAAATCCAGAATGAATCACGTTGTAAGAATCTTGATTTGGACTCATTAATCAGTGTAGAATCACCCTGAAGTTGAATCAAGATCATAGGAGTTATGATGAAGAAGTTATCCCACTTTTAACCGAGTGATTCCAGTTTACCCTGTTTGGAGATTTGGCAATTTCTTCTTGATTCTAATCAAATCAGAATGAATCAAGATGTAAAAAGCTTGATTTGGACTCCTAAATCAGTGCAGAGTCATCTTGAAGTAGAATCAAGATCATAGGAGTTATGATGAAGAAGTTATCCCATTTTTTACCGAAGTGATTCCAGTTTACCCTGTTTGGAGATTTGGCAATTAGTTCTTGATACTAATAAAACCAGAATGAATCACGTTGTAAGAAGCTTGATTTGGACTCATTAATCAGTGTAGAATCACCCTGAAGTTGAATCAAGATCATAGGAGTTATGATGAAGAAATTATCCCACTTTTAACCGAAGTGATTCCAGTTTACCCTGTTTGGAGATTTGGCAATTTCTTCTTGATACTAATAAAACCAGAATGAATCACGATGTAAGAAACTTGATTTGGACTCATAAATCAGTGCAGAGTCATCCTGAAGTAGAATCAAGTATTGACCTTAGGAAATAAAGAAGACAAAGAGATGAAGAATTGGTTACACCTTGTCCGTAAAAGTTACTTGTACGGAATAGCTTGAGGAACAAGGCTCCCATCCGTGACCTAGAAGGGACTTGAGTGACAAGGAAGAGAGGAGACTCGCCAAGTTTGAATCTCTTAGAAGCTCCAGACCGTTGGGAAGCAAGGAGACAAGATGGTGAATTGTTTATAGTATAAGTCACATGTTCTACTTAAGGATGGGGAGCCTAGGAGACCGTTTAGCTCCTGTCCCTTTCCCTCAGCCAGAGCTACAATAGTTTATTCATTCTATTTGTTTATTCATTTCTGTACTGAAGGCAACTTGCCTATTTAACTTATGTACCAGAGCTCATTCAGAAGCAAGGAAATAAAATCTTCCTTCTCTCTCTCTCTCTTGCCTTACGATTCTCTCTACTCTCTCTCTTGTTCTTCTCTGGTTTCTCACTTATTCTTCACAAAACTTACATGGTATCAGAGCTTGTAAGCTCCTAAACACCTATTCTCTTCCGCAAATCTCTTTCTGTTACTTCCTTTGCCCACTTCATCGGTTTACTTTCTTGATTCCTTGAAGAACATTCTTTTATCCAGTGGATAATAAGACTGTTTTTGCGAGTTCTTGCTCAGTTTCCAGGAAGTTCTCACTCTTTTATGCTCATTTCATCCTGTCACAAGAGAGTATACTTAGTCTACACTTGGTATCTCATCAACCCAGTCTTCAAAACTCAAGAATTCTTATTGGTTCACCCTTTTACCCGCTGGATAATAACAGTTGAAGATGGAGCAGCACAAGGCAGTGATCATTCCGGTTACCCTGAAGGGTCTTAAATACTTACTCTGGTCAAGGTTGGCCAAGACAGCCCATGGTGGTCGAGGTTTATGGGAGCACATCACTTCCAGTGAGGCACCAAAGCAGATTACCCAAGGAGAAGATGGAAAGGAGATTGTAGTGATGGATGAAGGCAAATGGGGTCAAGAGGATCTCATGGTGCTGTCTGTCTTGCAAAGCTCCCTTGATAGCTCCATAATGGAGGCTTACTCATACTGTGAGACAGCAAAGGAGTTATGGGATACTTTACAAAAGGTTTATGGAAACATTTCAAACCTTAGCAGAGTATTTGAGGTAAAGAAGGCCATCAACAGCCTGAACCAGGAGGATGTAGACTTCACGGCACACTTTGGGAAGTTTAGATCTCTTTGGGCAGAGCTAGAGATGTTGAGACCAAACACAACAGACCCAACCATCCTGAATGAGAGGCGTGAGCAAGACAAGGTCTTTGGACTGCTTCTCACTCTCAATCCAGCATACAATGATCTCATTAAACACATTTTGAGAGCTGAGAAGTTACCAAGTCTAGAGGAGGTGTGCTCTCAGATTCAAAAGGAGCAAGGGTCTGTTGGTCTGTTTGGAGGAAAGGGAGACCTTACCTTGGCCAACAAAGCTGAGATGGCATCCGCAAACAAAGCCTACTTCAAATCAGAGGATAAGAAGAAGGGAGTAACGTGTGATCATTGCAAGAAGGTTGGTCACACAAAGAACCAGTGCTGGATTCTTCATCCTCATCTCAGACCACCATCAAGATTCAATCAAGCTAGAGCTCATGAAGCTGTTCACAACAATGTCCAGCAGATGACTCAGTCAATGCAGCAACAAGGTGAAGGGAGAGCCATGAGTTCCTCTGCTCACATTGCTGGAACCTCTTCTCAGCTTCATCAGGATGATACATTCATCCGCAAGTCAGACATTGAGGCTCTCATAAAGGCTCTCAATGCAAACTCTGGTAATCCTAGTAGTAATGTTCATAATGCTTTAAATTCACTGCATTGCACACCTCAAAATCCTAGGCCTTTGATCATTGATTAAGGAGCTTCTCACCATATGATTAGGGATGCTAGACTGATTAGTAATGTTCAACCTGCCTTAGGAAGTGTGGTAATTGCAAATTGTGATAGAATACCCATTAAGGGCATAGGAAACCTGAAACTATTTGAAAAAGAATCTAAAGCTCTCTACATGCCCTCTTTGTTGACATGAAGGAATAATAAGGTTAAGGCAATGAGGAACAAGAGAGAGAGAGGCAAATTCAAGTTAACTTAGGATGCAAGCTTGTTCGTACAACTTGACCTACAAGTCAGTCCGTACAGCTTGCCCTAAGAGTGTCTTGGAAGGCAAGAAAAGGAATGAGACGAATTTAAATATCTTCTCTGGTCTCCCTAACCTCTGGAATAATATAAACAAGTGTAGACAACTTTGTGGAGCTGTTGGAGCTTTGTGACAAACCAAAGTCACATGATCTGCCAAGGAAGAAATAAACAAAGAAGATATCCCTTTATGTCCATCTGAGTGGTCCATGCACGTCCAGAGCATCTTCAAAAGACCAGAGCATCTTCAAAAGGCCAGAGCATCTTCAGAAGACCAATTGTTTATTCATTCTTATTGTCTGGCTTACTCTATTTAAAGTATCCTGCCTATGTAACCTTAATGAAGCAAGGAAAACACTTTACTCTCTCTCTCTCTCTATACTTCTGTCCACGAAATCAAGCTCCCCTCTCTCATGTTCTTCAGTTTGTTCATCATGTTCTTCCAAAAATCTCTCTGAATCTCTAAAACTTATATGGTATCAGAGCCAAATAAGCTCCTGAAACCTATTCTCTTCACTATTCTCTCTTCTATTCCGCTTATCTCTTTCATTACTCTGATTATTTTCGAAAATCCTTGTCTTTTTCCCTATGTTCTTGAACTGTTCTTGAGCTGTTCTTGCTGTTCTTGAGCTGTTCTTGTTGTTTCTGATGGAAAACTCAAAAATGGTTGTGATTCCAGTTACTCTTAAGGGAGCTAACTATCTATTGTGGTCAAGGCTTGCCAAGACTGCTCTTGGAGGCAGAGAACTCTGGGAACATGTTGTTGAAGGCAAGACCTCAAAGAAGACCATCCTAGGAGGGGATGGCAAAGAAGTGGTGGTTGTTGCTAATGAAGATGTAAAGAGGGGTCAGGAGGACCTCATGGTGATATCTAACATTCAGAACAGCCTTGAAGCCTCAATCTTGGAAGCTTACTCCTACAGTGAAACTTCCAAAGAGCTGTGGGACACTCTCCAGAAGGTATATGGCAACATATCCAACATAAGTAGAGTGTTTGAGGTCAAGAAAGCCATCAACAATCTCAGTCAAGAGGACACTGACTTCTCTAAGCATTTTGGGAAGTTAAGATCATTGTGGGCAGACCTGGAGATGTTTAGACCACCTACTGTGGACCCTGATGTGCTCAACGAGAGGAAAGAACAAGACAAGGTCTTTGCTTTGCTGTTCACTCTCAATCCTGGTTATAATGACCTAATCAAGCACATCCTAAGGAGTGAGAAGCTTCCATCCCTTGAACAGGTGTGTACCCAGATTCAAAAGGAACAAGGCTCAGTAGGTCTCTTTGGAAGCAAAGGCGACTTGGTATTAGCAAACCAAGCTAAAGGAGTTGCAAACAAAGGTTACTTTAAGGCTGAAGACAAGAAGGTGTGGATTTGTGACCATTGCAAGAAGAAGGGTCATGGAAAGGACAAGTTCTGGCTCCTCCATCCTCACCTCAAACCTCAGAAGTTCAGGACCCCTTACAATGATGGAAGAGCCAACTTCTCTGGTGATATGGGTGAACCATCTACTCCAGGAGTCATGCGCCCCTCCAATGGACCTGGAACTGGTGAGGGAAAGGCCTTAGCATCCAGTAACTGCTCAACCTTGAGGACCACTCAAGATGAAGCCATCAAGCGATCTGACATTAAGGCTCTCATCAAGATCCTCAAGGAAAACTCTGGTAACAAACTTGGTACCTCTTTACATGCTTCACATAGTGGTATCTCCTTGAATGCTTTAGCTGGTTCTAGATTGACAAAACCCTTAGTTATAGATTCAGGAGCTAGTCACCACATGATTAGAGATCTAAACTTGATTAAAAACATTGTTCCTACCTTAGGAAATGTTATGATAGCCAATGGAGAAAGAGTACCAATTAAAGGGATAGGTGATCTTAGGTTATTTGAAAAAGATTCTAAAGCTTTTTACATGCCTAGTTTCACATCCAACCTGTTATCAGTTAAGAGAGCAACCAATGACTTAAATTGCAAGGTTACCTTCACTCCTAATGATGTCTACTTTCAGGATATTGAAACTAGTAGGTTGCTTGGCAAAGGTGTGACCAAGGGAAACTTGTACTTGCTTGAAGACACCAAGCTTGCATCCGACTTATCTTATGCTTTAAATTCAAGTTTTAATTTACCTAAAGATGTAATGTGGCATGCTAGATTAGGACATCCCCATTCTCGTGCCTTGAACATCATGCTGCCTAGTATTTCCTTTAAGAGTGATTGTGAGGCTTGTATCTTAGGCAAGCATTGCAAAAATGTATTCCCTAGATCAAGTACTATCTATGAAAATTGCTTTGACCTCATTCACTCTGATGTTTGGACTGCTCCATGTGCATCTAGAGAACATCATAGATACTTTGTGACATTCATAGATGAGAAGTCTAAATACACATGGATCACACTGTTGCAATCTAAAGATAGGGTCTTAGAAGCTTTTATAAATTTTGAGAGCTATGTATCTAACCATTTCAATGCCAAGATAAAAAATTTTTAATTCAGATAATGGAGGGGAATACACAAGCAATGCATTTAAACAACAATTAGCAAAGCATGGGGTGATCCATCAAACAAGCTGCCCATACACACCTCAACAGAATGGTGTAGCTGAAAGAAAGAATAGACATCTAATGGAGGTGGCCAGGAGCATGATGTTCCATACCAGTGTGCCCAAAAGGTTTTGGGGAGATGCAGTTTTGACAGCCTGTTATTTGATTAACCGGATTCCCACCAGAGTCCTACAAGATCACTCTCCTTTTGAGGTACTCAACAAAACCAGACCCTCTATAGATCATATGCGTGTGTTTGGGTGTCTTTGTTTTGTTTTGGTACCATGAGAGCAAAGGAACAAGCTAGAGGCTAAGAGTACAAGGGCAATGTTCATTGGGTACTCTCCAAACCAAAAGGGTTACAAGTACTATGCACCAGAGACTAGGAGAGTTATGGTGTCTAGGGATGTTAAGTTTTTAGAATCCAGAGGTTATTATGATGACAAGAGTTGGGATGACCTGGAAAATCTATCTCATTCAGCCTCTGATAGAGCAAGCAATCTTAGGGGTGTGATGGAAAGTCTTGGGGTAAGTATGCCTGAACCAAGGGTGGAGACTGAACCAGAGGGCACCAGGAGGGACTCAACACCATCTACTGAAGCTGCGTCAAATACTGATGAGATTGAGGTTCCTCACCTTGACCATGAGGGGGGAAATAACAATCAAGCTGAGCCACAACAAGATACATCAGCAACAACTCATGATCAAGCTGAGCAACAAGAAAAAGAGGGTTCAGTGCTAAATGAAAATAAGTCTTGAGATGATGATGAGGAAGCACCACATGAAGAAGCACAACCACAACTAAGGAGGAGTATCAGAATTAGACAACCAGCTTCTAACTGGATTAACACAAGGGTGTACTTCAATTCCCAAGCAGTAGCACATCCTATACAAGTTGTGTGCTCTTTAGCTCAGTACCCTCAGGACCATGTAGTCTTCATTGGAGAATTGGACCAGGAATACATTCCAAGGTCTTATGAGGAAGCTATGGAGCATAAGGAGTGGAGAGAATCAGTTGGAAGTGAGACAAATGCAATGATTGTCAATGATACCTAGTATGAAGTGGAGCTTCCAAAAGGAAAGAAAGCTGTAACAAGCCGTTGGATCTTCACAATCAAGTACAATGTTGATGGTACAGTGGAGAGGCATAAAACAAGGCTAGTGGCAAGGGGTTTCACTCAGACCTATGGAGAAAACTACCTTGATACTTTTGCACCAGTCGCCAAACTACACACCATAAGGAACATCCTATCTTTGGCAGTTAACTTGGAGTGGGATCTATGGCAAATGGATGTTAAGAATGCTTTCCTACAAGGAGAACTTGAAGATGAGGTCTACATGAGACCGCCTCCTGGTCTAGAACATATTGTCAAGCCTGGAAATGTTCTTAGACTGAAGAAAGCCATCTATGGTTTAAAGCAATCACCAAGGGCCTGGTATCACAAACTCAGCACCACTCTAAATGGGAGAGGTTTTGTAAAATCTGAAGCTGATCATACCCTCTTCACTCTAACCAGCCAACAAGGGATTGTGGTAATCTTAGTGTATGTAGATGATATCATCATCACAAGAAGTGATAAGGAAGGTATCTTCTTAACTAAATCTTTTCTTAAATCTGCATTTGATATCAAAGACTTGGGTGAGTTAAAATACTTCCTAGGGATTGAAATATGTCGATCTAAAGAGGGGCTGTTCCTATTCCAAAGGAAGTACACACTTTATTTGTTGAGTGAGGCAGGTGACTTAGGTGGAAGAGCAGCCAAAACTCCACTAGAAGATGGCTACAAAGTATTGCGCGAGGGGGAGATTGAAGACAAGCCCTATGAAGATGTCAAACACTATAGGAGGATGGTTGGGAAACTCATCTACCTCACCATCACCAGACCAGATGTGTGCTTTGCAGTAAACCAAGTTAGCCAGCATATGCAAGCTCCCAAGATTCACCATTGGAATATGGTGGAGAGAATCCTAAGGTATCTAAGAGAAGCACCAGGACAAGGAGTTTGGATGGGTTGCAACAACAGCACAGAGATTGTGGGGTATTGTAATGCTGATTGGGCTGGAGATAGAGTGGACAGGAGGTCCACAACCAGCTATTGTACCTTTATTGGAGGCAATTTGGTAACTTGGAAAAGTAAGAAGCAGAAGGTGGTATCTTGCTCAAGTGCTGAAGCAGAATATAGAGCAATGAGGAAGCTCACTAGTGAACTCATTTGGATCAAGAACCTGCTCAAGGATTTGGGTATAGAGACACCATCACCGATCACAATGCATTGTGACAATCAAGCTGCAATACACATAGCATCCAACAATGTGTTCCATGAAAGGACTAAACACATCGAAGTGGATTCTCATAAGGTAAGGCAGGTTGTGGAGCAAAGGATCATCCTACCATGCTATACAAGAAGTGAAGACCAACTAGCTGATATCTTCACTAAGGCTGCGAGTACTAAAGTATGTGAGTTCATTCATCCAAAACTTGAACTCATAGACCTCACATGTCACTGATCTCCCCTCCATGAAGTGTTCTACTCTTTTTCCTTGGCTTGGTTTTTCTCCCAACTGTTTTTACCTAGCTGAGGTTTTAATGAGGGAATGCTTCATGGCTTCCAAGCTTGACAGTCCCAAGCTTGACAGTCTCTATAGTCAAGCTTGAGGGGGAGTGTTGACATGAAGGAATAATAAGGTTAAGGCAATGAGGAACAAGAGAGAGAGGCAAATTCAAGTTAACTTAGGATGCAAGCTTGTTCGTTCAACTTGACCTACAAGTCAGTCCGTACAGCTTGCCCTAAGAGTGTCTTGGAAGGCAAGAAAAGGAATGGGACGAACTTAAATATCTTCTCTGGTCTCCCTAACCTCTGGAATAATATAAACAAGTGTAGACAACTTGCTGGAGCTGTTGGAGCTTTGTGACAAACCAAAGTCACATGATCTGCCAAGGAAGAAAGAAACAAAGAAGCTGTCCCTTTATGTCCAGCTGAGTGGTCCATGCACGTCCAGAGCATCTTCAAAAGACCAGAGCATCTTCAGAAGGCCAGAGCATCTTCAGAAGACCAATTGTTTATTCATTCTTATTGTCTGGCTTACTCTATTTAAAGTATCATGCCTATGTAACCTAAATGAAGCAAGGAAAACACTTTACTCTCTCTCTCTCTCTCTCTCTCTCTCTCTCTCTCTCTCTCTCTCTCTCTCTATACTTCTGTCCACGAAATCAAGCTCCCCTCTCTCATGTTCTTCATTTTGTTCATCATGTTCTTCCAAAAATCTCTCTGAATCTCTAAAACTTATACTCTTTTACATCTAACTTGCTCTCAGTTAAGAAAGCCACTACTGATCTTAATTGTCATGTTATTTTTAGTCCTAATGAGGTACATTTTCAGGATATTAAGACAAGTAAGATGATTGGAAAGGGTGTGAGCAAAGGAGACCTTTATTTGCTAGAAGACACCAAGTCTAGTTCTGATTTACCTTCTGCTTTTAATTCTGCTTCTGTTTTAGCTTCTGATGTATTATGGCATGCTAGATTAGGTCACCCTCACTCTCGTGCCTTAGGGTTAATGTTGCCTAATCTTTCATTTCAAAATGATAGTTGTGAGGCTTGTATCTTAGGCAAACATTGCAAGTCTGTTTTTCCTAAGTCAATGACTATCTATGAGCATTGTTTTGATTTAATTCACTCTGATGTGTGGACTGCCCCTTGTGCCTCTAGAGAAAGTCATAAGTATTTTGTCACCTTTATAGATGAAAAATCAAAGTATACATGGCTGACCTTAATCCAATCTAAAGATAGGGTGTTAGAAGCTTTTATGAATTTTCAGAGCTATGTTACTAACCATTACAATGCCAAGATCAAAATATTTAGGTCAGATAATGGTGGGGAATATACTAGCCACGCATTCAAGAACCACTTAACCAAACATGGAATCATTCACCAAACAAGCTGCCCTTACACACCACAACAAAATGGAGTGGCTGAGAGAAAGAACCACCATCTCATGGAAGTTGCAGGAAGTATGATGTTCCACACCAATGTTCCAAAGAGGTTTTGGGGTGATGCTGTGGTCTCAGCATGCTATCTTATCAACCGAATACCAACCAGAGTCCTCCATGATAGCTCTCCATTTGAGGTACTAACTAAAACCAAGCCATCCATTGATCATTTGCGTGTGTTTGGGTGTCTTTGTTTTGTCTTGATTCCAGGGGAACAAAGAAACAAATTAGAAGCCAAGAGTGTCAAAGGAATGTTCATTGGCTACTCAGCTCACCAGAAAGGGTACAAATGCTATGTACCAGAGACAAGAAAGGTTTTGGTATCAAGGGATGTCAAGTTTGTGGAATCTAGAGGGTACTATGATGAAAAGAGCTGGGACAGCCTTAAAGATCTTTCTCATGCACCCTCGGATAGGGCTAACAACTTGAGAATAATCTTGGAGAATCTAGGGATCAGCCAACCAAAACCAAGGGAAGAGGTACATGGGCAACCTACCCAAGAAGCTGAAGCTGTTGAGAATGAATCCCATCTTGATCATGAGGGGGAAAACCAATCAGAACCAGAACCAACACACCAAGAAAGTTCTGAAGTTCTTGATCAGATTCCTGAAGTTCATGATCAACATGGTCAAGAAGAAGAGGAGAATCAGGAACCCCAAATCAATGAAAATGAGACTGAGGTAGAAGAAGTGCAACCATTAAGGAGAAGCACTAGGATCAGAAAGGATCAATCAAATTGGATGAACAGTAGAGTATACTACAATGCAAATGCAGTAGCTCATCCAATTCAAGCTACATGCTCCTTAGGACAATATCCAGAAGATCATCAATTCTTTATGAGTAACCTGGACCAGGAGTACATACCAAGATCATATGAAGAGGCAATGGAGGATGATGAGTGGAAAGAATTTGTAGGTCATGAAACCCAAGCCATGATTGACAATGACACTTGGTATGAAGCTGAACTTCCAAAAGGCAAGAAGGCAGTGACTAGTAGATGGATTTTCACCATCAAGTACTTGGCTAATGGAAAACCAGAAAGGAAGAAGAAAAGGCTGGTTGCAAGAGGGTTTACTCAAACATATGGAGAAGACTACAATGATACCTTTGCTCCAGTGGCTAAGCTACACACTATAAGAATCATTCTCTCTCTAGCAGTCAACTTGGAGTGGGATCTATGGGAAATGGATGTAAAAAATGCATTCTTCCAAGGAGAACTAGAGGATGAAGTCTACATGCGTCCACCACCTGGTCTAGAACACTTAGTCAAACCAGGAAATGTTCTAAAACTAAAGAAGGCAATCTATGGGCTGAAACAATCACCAAGAGCTTGGTATCACAAACTAAGTACTACCTTGAATGGGAAGGGGTTTAGACGATCTGAGGCAGACCATACCCTATTCACTCTCACCAGCCAACAAGGTATAGTAGTCATCCTTGTGTATGTTGATGATATCATCATCACAGGAAATGACAAAGAAGGTATACTAGAAACCAAGGTTTACTTGAAATCTGTATTTGAGATTAAGGATTTAGGTGAACTAAAGTGCTTTCTTGGAATAGAAGTATGCCGCTCTAAAGAGGGGCTCTTCTTATCCCAAAAAAAGTACACACTTGATCTCTTGAATGGAGCAGGTATGCTTGGAGAGAAACCGGCCAAAACACCATTGGAGGATGGCTATAAGATCTTGTGTGAGGGGGAGTATGAAGACACATCATTTGAGGATCCAAAACAATACAGAACACTAGTTGGTAAGCTCATATATTTAACCATCACTAGACCTGATATATGTTTTGCTGTGAACTAGGTTAGCCAGCATATGCAAGTGCCAAAGGTTCACCACTGGAAGATGGTGGAAAGGATACTTAGATACCTTAGTGGAGCCCCTGGACAACGAGTATGGATGGGGTGTAATGGCAACACAGAAGTGGTTGGATATTGTGATGCTGATTGCGCAGGAGATAGGAATGATAGGAAATCAACTACTGGCTATTGCACCTTCATTGGAGGAAACCTGGTCACATGGAAAAGCAAGAAGCAAAAGGTGGTTTCATGTTCAAGTGCAGAAGCTGAATACAGAGCCATGAGGAAGCTTACAAACGAGCCGGTCTGGATCAAAGGTCCACTCAAAGATTTGGAAATTGAAACCATCTCTCCAATCACAATGCATTGTGACAACCTGGCAGCCATACACATAGCCTCAAACTCAGTATTTCATGAGAGAACCAAGCACATTGAGGTGGACTGCCACAAAGTGAGACAAATGGTGATCCAAGGAGTTATCTTGCCATGCTACACAAGGAGTGAAGATCAGTTAGCTGATATCTTCACTAAAGCCGCAAGCACCAAGGTTTGTGAGTCCATCTACCCCAAACTTGGACTCACTGACATCACCAAGGCATGATCCTCTTAGCCATGGAGCTTCTACTCTTTTTCCTTAGTATGTTTTTATCCCAAAAATAGGTTTTGCATATTAAGGTTTTAATGAGGGAAGTCTTCATGGTCTCCAAGCTTGATCATTGCATTGGATCAAGCTTGAGGGGGAGTATTGACCTTAGGAAATAAAGAAGACAAAGAGATGAAGAATTGGTTACACCTTGTCCGTACAAGTGTACGGAATAGCTTGAGGAACAAGGCTCCCATTCGTGACCTAGAAGGGACTTGAGTGACAAGGAAGAGAGGAGACTCGCCAAGTTTGAATCTCTCAGAAGCTCCAGACCGTTGGGAAGCCAGGAGACAAGATGGTGAATTGTTTATAGTATAAGTCACATGTTCTACTTAAGGATGGGGAGCCTAGGAGACCGTTTAGCTCCTGTCCCTTTCCCTCGGCCAGAGCTACAATAGTTTATTCATTCTATTTGTTTATTCATTTCTGTACTGAAGGCAACTTGCCTATTTAACTTATGTACCATAGCTCATTCAGAAGCAATGAAATAAAATCTTCCTTCTCTCTCTCTCTCTCTCTTGCCTTACGATTCTCTCTACTCTCTCTCTTGTTCTTCTCTGGTTTCTCACTTATTCTTCACAAAACTTACATTTCCAGGAGGGAAAATTCTCACCAGAACTCAAGATAAAGGAGGTCTTTAATCTCTGGAACTCAAGAAAGCTTCAGCTCAGTCCAACAAGCTTCATCAAAGTCCAAATTTAAGTTCTGTTTCTTGTAAACCAGTTGGTACATTCTATTGTCCACTGGTCCAAACCCTCAAAGAGAGAGAGCCCTAATGGAATGGTGACTTCAGAAACTTCAAGGAGACCAAAGAAGAAACCAAACAACCTCATCTGGTCCAAAATGCTGAAGATAATGCATGGAAGAAACCATTCTTGGAGAAAGGTCACTATAGGAGCATCAAAGCTAGGCTGTTCTAATCATTCTCTGGCCAGCCATGCTGAAGCTCTGTTTCTGACCAACAAAACCCACGACCAGCAAGAGGACATGAGGGGTTTGAAGTGTCACCTTGACCAGAAGGAGATAATCAAGAAGAGGAGGTGTTGGATAGTCAATTCACACCTCAAACACTCCAAATTCAACTGATTCACAGCCATGGAGGTTCAAGGAACTAGCTCAGGTTCCTTGGCTGTAAGTTAACCTCCTGAACTCTAATAAGAGCTTGTTTAATTGTTTAAATTGTTTCTGGTTGTGTTGAGTATGTGTTTAGTATCTTAGGGATAGTTTAATGTTACTAGAGTTTTTGAACCTAGTTTCTGTTCCATGATACTTAAACATTGTGTATGCATTGTTCTAGGAGTTTTCTAGCATGGTTATGTCTAGTTTCTGCCCTAGAATAATTGTTTGTGCTGTTTCTGATCTAAGCTTGTTGTTTAGTATTTTGTTGCTTAAAATTGTTGCTTGCTGCATGTGTACTGTTCTAGGAGATTACTAGCAATGTTTTGTCTAGTTCTTGTCTTAGTTCAATTGTTTGTGTTTGTCTGGTCTAGGCGTGTTGCTTAGCTCCTGTTTTGTGTCTTGTTGCATTGATAGAAGTCTAGGAGAGTTTCCTGGTCTTATAATGCATCCATAAATGTTTAGGGTGATTAGATGAGTTATCTAGTCTCTGGTTTTGTCATTTGAGCTTCTTACTAGTTAAAATGATCATAAAAATAGCCTAAATGCCTTGTAATTGATGAATTATCATTCCTTTGCATTTAGTGAGTTGTTTGCTTAGATTTGAACTGAATGAGTTGTTTAGATTCAGTCCAGTTCATCTTGTTAATAATTATGGATCAGACTTGGTGAGTTATCAAGTTCTGGTCCTAATGTGTGGTCTAATTCTTGCTGGAGGTTGAGTGATGTTTCAGGTACACAAGAGGTGCTAGCTGTCTATCACTAATCCGAGACAAAGAAGAAGGCTTTGCCCATGTGTTCAGAGCCTACACATGATGTATATTCCTGTTTGATTCAAAGTCTACACATGATGTATATTCCTGACCATGGAGAGATTGTTGGAGAAGAGGTCAGATGGTAATAAGTCTTGGTTGAGCCAGAACATGGCTGTCCTTTGGAGATACCTCAAGGAGGATTGATGAAGAAGCAGACCAGAAGTTGACCAACCATCCACCAGGCTGGATCGTCTCATACCTTGTGTGTATAACCAGTTGAATTAAGCGCAGCCTGTTTGGGTGTTGAGCTCCTGGTCCAAGAGACACATAAGGAACAGTTGTGCTAGGCAGTGGAGAGGAGATCAAGGGAGGAGGAACTGGTTGACGTAAGCGCAACTGTTGGGGTGATGCGCTCCTGGTCCTAGCTCAGTCTTGCTCACTTCCAAGCTTGGTCCTTCCCTATACTCTCTGGATCAAGCTTGAGGAGGGGTAATGAAGAAGCAATCCTGAAGATCCAGCCGCCACAAGCCATTGGCAAGCTGTGGAGTTCACACTTGCATCATAAACCAGATCAAAGAAGACTCAAGGAACTCACTGTCCCAATGCAAGCTTGGTCCTTCATTATTCTCAGTCCCAAGCATGAGATTGAGCTTCGATGATCTGAGTATTGTCTTACCAAGTGGGGAATTCAAGTGGAGTTCACTCCCCACCATACTTATGAAAGGGAAGCACCTTAAACTCATCTCAATACATTCATTATTGTCCTTATACTTAAATTGTTATTGAGCATAGTGTGATGAGTGCATTTCCTCAAGAACTGATGCACCTTTGGGATAATGTATCAGGTAACTTACTTGGTGATCTATGAAGCAGAAGCTGGTGGTCTCTAAAACTCCTTGAAGCGGCGAGTAGTCAGAAGAAAGGGGGAGACACAACCATCCTAAAGAAGTGATCCAAGATGTTGATGTGGGCAAGCTGTGGAGTTCACACTTGTACCATTATTTGAGGCCATGATCCAGAGCCTAAGGACTCCACCATGAGTTGTCTGAAGTTCCTTAGGCTCACTGGCTAATCCCTAGTCTTTGAAAAACTCTACTCTTTTCCTTGGCTGGTTTTGTCCCAAATGGGTTTTCTGGCTAAGGTTTTTAATGAGGGAGCTTCTTCAAGGTTCCAAGCTTGTCCAAGGATCTCTCATGGTCAAGCTTGAGGGGGAGTGTTGGAATGAAAAAGGATGAAGCATTAGTTGAGAGTGAAGATCGCTTGTGCAAAGATTGTGCAAAGATAATATTGACATAAACACATGTATTGACATGAAGCCATAGAGATAGAAGAGAAAGAGATGCATTAGGAGGTTAAAAGAAGTAACCTTGGTGTGTACTTTATTCCGTGTTAGAATGAAGATAAATAATGCTGGTGAAGAGACCAAGCATCAAAGATGAAGCATCCAGAGCAAGTTTGATTATGTCCGTACAGACCGAACGAGTGATCTTATAAACAGATCTTATAAATCCTTATAAGGCAAGACAGAGGTCTGGGGACGCTTAACTTAACCTAATAAAGCTTGGGAAGACCGTTGGGGTTGAGTCAACCAGCTTTCATGGTTAAGTTTGAATTCAAATCCAGATCTACTGCCAAAAGAGCTGTTGGGTCAGAATACAGCCTTTTATCCAGTCAGAATACTGTCTATTATCCAGTGTAGTCTTTTATCCTGTGTGCTGTTGATTCCCTCTCTCTTTCTTCTCTGTCTTTAAATTTAATTGTATGCAACCAGAAATAAATCAAGGAAATATTTTCTCTCCTTCTCTCTCTCTAATTTCGAAATCACTCTCTCTCTCTCTTGTTCTTCATGTTCTTCATTCTCCAGCAATAAACTCTCTCTAAATCTCTCATTCTTTCACTCCATTCTCTCTGGTTTCTTATATTCTTCTTCATCTAAATCGACCATACATTTGTCTTACAACTTCCTCACACATAAATCTATTCATTCTAACAACAAGCATTGGGATCAAACCTTGACTAATCATCAAGTTTGATCACCAATGTCACAAGCTTTGCAACAAATTAAACCAGACATTATCAAGTTCTAATCTTTCCAAGCAACCTATCTAAGCACAAGCAAGATCATTTCAGATTCAAGACAAGCTACTTAGGCATTTTTAAAAACTTCTTAATCTGCATATGACTTGAATCTGGATGCATCAATTTAAGGCAGCAACCAGGATAATAATATGCACTAACCTTAATCAGTCTCTAACTCATGAATGCAATCAGTTTAGACAGAAACTTTTAATAATCAAACACACATTCATTTAGAGCTGGGGTTAAGCATTATTATCATCACACAACATCAGTCTCAATGCAACAACCTTAGGCGATTTCATTTCATGACAGCAAGCAGGTTTAGACATACTATTAACTCCCTAACAAGCTTCACTAGAATCAGGTTAAGCATTTTCTCAAACACCAAGCAAGTCTCTTTAAGCATCCTGGGACAGATTCTAAATCCATTTCAGTTCATTTAGCAATCTTAAACATATCCTCAGGTTATTCAACTCAACACACACACAACCAGTCATTATCACAGTCAATATCAAGAAGGGACAGTAATAACTTACAGCCAAGGAACCAGATTGATTCCTTGAACATCCAATGGCATAAAGGTCATGACTTTGCTGGATTTGAGAGTCTGGATCGTTACCCATCTCCTTCTCCTTCAGTCTAGGACCACCTTCTTGTATCTCCAACTCAAAAGACCCCTCCTTTCTTCATACTTTCAGCTCACCCTTCTGGATAATCTTCTTTTGAACCCGGATGATCATAGACTCTTGGACAAGGTGGTTTCTGGATGAGGTTCATGACGCCTCTCCATACACCTTTGCTTCCAACAAGGCTTCTTCATCTGGTACAGACATGAATGGCTGAGAGACAAGGAGAACACTCCACAGATTCAAATTTCTTCTTCTTCTAGAAACAGATCTCGGATGGATGTGTTTTCAAGGTTTGGTTTTGAGCTGAGAAATGGGTGTGAGGATCGCGGAAGCTTAAGCTCAGGTTCTGATGAACCTGGCTCTGATACCATGAAAGATTTAATAAACTCTGGTTGTGTAAGTGAGAGAAACCCCAATGGGGAAGATGAGAACTTGTCTTGGTCGAAATAAGAGTGAGACTAATGAGAGAGAGAGTTTATGAGAGACTAGAGATTTAGGGAGACTAGAGAGACTAAGAGACTAAGAGATTAATGAAGAAGAAAGGGGAAAACCCCATTAAACTTATCTTTTCATTTAGACAATGCACCCTTTAAATAGGGAAATGAGGTTACATGAGGGTTTACAAGGAATTCAACAAGCATGTGAAGTCAAGGGAAGAAGGGACCCTCTTTTTGAATTGTGTGGCTGAGAGTCTTCACATGCTCAGACAGCCTGGATCAGTCTGGCAACACCTAAGGTTTACTTGGCCAGGAACCATCCACCCATGCCCATGCACACGTCCAGTGATCTGTCCAGGTTCATGCTCGCCTTATCCACTCTGGATCAGCATCGTGACTGGCATATACCTTCAGCATCTTATCCACAAACGGTAAGCAACACGAGCATCTCGCCAGATGCTTCCCAAAGATGCTTCCGGGTCATCTCCTCTTCCTCTCTTCTTTCTTTAAGGTAACTAGAGTTCTTCTTGCCTTGTGCACCAAGGTTTCACCATGGATGTGTACGGATTAGGGTCTGGTCCGTACACATTTCACCCCAACTTTGCACAGATCCAAAACATGATTATTTGGTCGAGTGACAAGTTTCTGGGTCAACCTCATCCGTACGGTCCGTACAGTCCGTACCGTACGGACGCCCTAACTTTGCACATCGACCAAATGCTCCTAAACTTCTCCTATGCCTTCTTCCTTCATTGGAAACGCTTCCTGAACCTTGATATAGCAGTGCATAAGCTTCTGGACACTCCTTAGGTCTTGACAGAACTTCTAAGAGGTTTGGCCCTAACTTTGCACATAACCTTTAGTGATTAGTTTATCACTTTAGGTTTACCAATAGGAGTTATGATGAAGAAGTTATCCCACTTTTAACCGAATTGATTCCAGCTTACCCTGTTTGTACATTTGGCAATTTCTTCTTGATACTAATCAAACCAGAATGCATCACGATGTAAGAAGCTTGATTTGGACTCATTAGTCAGTGTAGAATCACCCTGAAGTAGAATCAAGATCATAGGAGTTATGATGAAGAAGTTATCCCACTTTAAACCGAAATGATTCCAGTTTACCCTGTTTGGAGATTTGGCAATTTCTTCTTGATTCTAATCAAACCAGAATGAATAACGATGTAAGAACCTTGATGTGGACTCATAAATCAGTGGATCATCACCCCGAAGTTGAATCAATATCATAGGAGTTATGATGAAGAAGTTATCCCACTTTTAACCGAAGTGATTCCAGTTTACCCTGTTTGGAGATTTGGCAATTTCTTCTTGATTCTAATCAAACCAGAATGAATCAAGATGCAAGAAGCTTGATTTGGACTCATAAATCAGTGCAGAGTCATCCTGAAGTAGAATCAAGATCATAGGAGTCATGATGAAGAAGTTATCCCATTTTTAACCGAAGTGATTCCAGTTTATCCTGCTTGGTGATTTGGCAATTTCTTCTTGATACTAATAAAACCAGAATGAATCACGATGTAAGAAGCTTGATTTGGACTCATTAATCAGAGTAGAATCACCCTGAAGCAGAATCAAGATCATAGGAGTTATGATGAAGAAATTATCCCACTTTTAACCGAAGTGATTCCAGTTTACCCTGTTTGGAGATTTGGCAATTTCTTCTTGATACTAATAAAACCAGAATGAATCACGATGTAAGAAGCTTGATTTGGACTCATTAATCCGTGTAGAATCACCCTGAAGTAGAATCAATATCATAGGAGTTATGATGAAGAAGTTATCCCATTTTTAACCGAAGTGATTCCAGTTTATCCTGTTTGGAGATTTGCTA
This sequence comes from Moricandia moricandioides, assembly GCA_905132885.1. Taxonomy (NCBI): domain Eukaryota; kingdom Viridiplantae; phylum Streptophyta; class Magnoliopsida; order Brassicales; family Brassicaceae; genus Moricandia; species Moricandia moricandioides. Next base: position 27,123 of record CAJHQQ010003703.1, read on the forward strand.
ATTTCTTCTTGATACTTATAAAACCAGAATGAATCAAGATGTAAGAAGCTTGATTTGGACTCATAAATCAGTTTAAAATTACCCTAAAGTTGAATCAAGATCATAGGAGTTATGATGAAGAAATTATCCCACTTTTAACCGAAGTGATTCCAGTTTATCCTGTTTGGAGATTTGGCAATTTCTTCTTGATACTAATAAAACCAGAATGAATCACTATGTAAGAAGCTTGATTTGGACTCATTAATCAGAGTAGAATCACCCTGAAGCAGAATCAAGATCATAGGAGTTATGATGAAGAAATTATCCCACTTTTAACCGAAGTGATTCCAGTTTACCCTGTTTGGAGATTTGGCAATTTCTTCTTGATACTAATAAAACCAGAATGAATCACGATGTAAGAAGCTTGATTTGGACTTATTAATCCGTGTAGAATCACCCTGAAGTAGAATCAATATCATAGGAGTTATGATGAAGAAGTTATCCCATTTTTAACCGAAGTGATTCCAGTTTACCCTGTTTGGAGATTTTGCAATTTGTTCTTGATACTAATAAAACCAGAATGAATCACGTTGTAAGAAGCTTGATTTGGACTCATTAACCAGTGTAGAATCACCCCGAAGTTGAATCAATATCATAGGAGTTATGATGAAGAAGTTATCCCACTTTTAACCGAAGTGATTCCAGTTTAACATGTTTGGAGATTTGGCAATTTCTTCTTGATTCTAAACAAACCAGAATGAATCAAGATGTAAGAAGCTTGATTTGGACTCATATATCAGTGCAGAGTCATCCTGAAGTAGAATCAAGATCATAGGAGTCATGATGAAGAAGTTATCCCATTTTTAACCGAAGTGATTCCAATTTACGCTGTTTGGAGATGTGCCAATTTCGTCTTGATACTAATAAAACTAGAATGAATCACGATGTAAGAAGCTTGATTTGGACTCATAAATCAGTGTAGAATCACCCTAATGTTGAATCAAGCTCATAGGAGTTATGATGAAGAAGTTATCCCACTTTTAACCGAAGTGGTTCCAGTTTACCCTGTTTGGAGATTTGGCAATTTCTTCTAGATACTACTAAAACCAGAATGAATCATGATGTAAGAAGCTTGATTTGGACTCATAAATCAGTGTAGAATCACCCTGAAGCAGAATCAAGATCATAGGAATTATGATGAAGAAATTATCTCACTTTTAACCAAAGTGATTCCAGTTTACCCTGTTTGGAGATTTGGCAATTTCTTCTTGATACTAATAAAACCAGAATGAATCATGATGTAAGAAGCTTGATTTGGACTCATAAACCAGTGTAGAATCACCCTAAAGTTGAATCAAGATCATAGGAGTTATGATGAAGAAGTTATCCCACTTTTAACCGAAGTGATTCCAGTTTACCCTGTTTGGAGATTTGAAAATTTCTTCTTGATACTTATAAAACCAGAATGAATCACGATGTAAGAAGCTTGATTTGGAATCATAAATCAGTGGATAATCACCCTGAAGTTGAATCAATATCACAGGAGTTATGATGAAGAAGTTATCCCACTTTTAACCGATGTGATTCCAGTTTACCCTGTTTGGAGATTTGGCAATTTCTTCTTGATACTAATAAAACCAGAATGAATCACGATGTAAGAAGCTTGATTTGGACTCATAAATCATTGTAGAATCACCCTAAAGTTTAATCAAGATCATAGGAGTTATGATGAAGATGTTATCCCACTTTTAACCGAAGTGATTTCAGTTTACCCTGTTTGTAGATTTGGCAATTTTTTCTTGATATTAATAAAACCAGAATGAATCACGATGTAAGAATCTTGATTTGGACTCATTAATCAGTGTAGAATTAACCTGCAGCAGAATCAAGATCATAGGAGTTATGATGAAGAAATTATCTCACTTTTAACCGAAGTGATTCCAGTTTACCCTGTTTTGAGATTTGGTAATTTCTTCTTGATACTAATAAAACCAGAATGAATCACGATGTAAGAAGCTTGATTTGTACTCATTAATCTGTGTAGAATCACCCTGAAGTAGAATCAAGATCATAGGAGTTATGATGAAGAAATTATCTCACTTTTAACCGAAGTGATTCCAGTTTTTCCTGTTTGGAGATTTGGCAATTTCTTCTTGATACTAATAAAACCATAATGAATCACGATGTAAGAAGCTTGATTTGGACTCATAAATCAGCGTAGAATCACCATAAAGTTGAATCAAGATCATAGGAGTTATGATGAAGAAGTTATCCCACTTTTAACCGAAGTGATTCCAGTTTACCCTGTTTGGAGATTTGGCAATTTCTTCTTGATACTAATAAAACCAGAACGAATCACGATGTAAGAAGCTTGATTTGGACTCATAAATCAGTGTAGAATCACCCTAAAGTTGAATCAATATGATAGGAGTTATGATGAAGAAGTTATCCCACTTTTAACCGAAGTGATTCCAGTTTACCCTGTTTGGAGATTTGGAAATTTCTTCTTGATTCTAATCAAACCAGAATGAATCAAGATGCAAGAAGCTTGATTTGGACTCATAAATCAGTGCAGAGTCATCCTGAAGTAGAATCAAGATCATAGGATTCATGATGAAGAAGTTATCCCATTTTTAACCGAAGTGATTCCAATTTACCCTGTTTGGAGATGTGCTAAATTCTTCTTGATACTAATAAAACCAGAATGAATCACGATGTAAGAAGCTTGATTTGAACTCATAAATCAGTGTAGAATCACCCTAAAGTTGAATCAAGATCATAGGAGTTATGATGAAGAAGTTATCCCACTTTTAACCGAAGTGGTTCCAGTTTACCCTGTTTGGAGATTTGGCAATTTCTTCTAGATACTAATAAAACCAGAATGAATCATGATGTAAGAAGCTTGATTTGGTCTCATAAATCAGTGGATAATCACCCTGAAGTTGAATCAATATCATAGGAGTTATGATGAAGAAGTTATCCCACTTTTAACCGAAGTGATTCCAGTTTACCCTTTTTGGAGATTTGGCAATTTCTTCTTGATTCCAAATCAAACCAGAATGAATAACGATGTAAGAATCTTGATTTGGACTCATATATCAGTGGATCATCACCGCCCAAAATTATCGAAAGTTGAATCAATATCAATACCATCCCCATACGGGCAGCTTATGTACATCACAGAATAGAGAATGACTTGATATGAAGACCAACTTTTGTATACCGCAACGTCGATGTGCTACCTCTGCGTTTGAGCAAGAACAGTATCTTGCTCAAATCTGAGAGATTAAGGAGATAGGCAGGTCAAATATTCTTTTTGCCCATTATGAATCAGTATAAATAGGGCACAAACAAATGCATATCTAATCGCACTATCACGATTGTGTAATATATAAGCAAGCTTGTTATTTATAGGACAATTCTGTACAGGCACTAACAGTGCAAGTGATGAGAGTAGTAACATTACACGAATATCAGGCAAAAGTATTTGGAGTTTCATCTCGCTAAAACATACCCTCACAAAGAATGATTCTCAGTAGAGAATTGAATCCATACGCAATGATTCCATATGCGTCTTCAATTGTCGATTGATGAAGAAATCTAAATTACCGAACATTCAATAAAACCGCCATAAAGTCGATTTCTACAAAGATGATGAACGAAACCAGTTTCGAGTCGCATGTCTCTTTGGAGAGGAGCGTTGAGATCATAGTACTGCTTCAACTTGGAGATCACCACCGGGAAAAGGATTCCAAAAACGGAAGTCTGAGAAAAGCACATAGATACAGCGACCGATAGTTAAGGATACGACGATATCGGAGGAGGTCAACAGCACGGTGAGTAACACTTCTCACAGGAAAGGTTGCAGTGTTGACAGAAGAGAGAGCACCTACTGAGAATGTCTTAAACTCCAGAGAGATCTATTCGGTAGTGGCAGGTATAGATGAGTAGGAGGCAGACTAGTATATACTTCTGGACGCCAGAGACTACGGAGTTCACACGCTAACGAAGTGCATTCTCCTGAGTTACCTAAGAAGGTTTGAGGGACTCCTGGTATGTTGGTAGATTTTGACACCATTAGTAATCTGTAGCAAGTAAAATGGCCATACGCTATACTTTTAAGAAAGCAAGAGTAGGAATCGAAGGCAGGCAGGCACAGTAAACACACCGTGATGTTGCGGCTACAAAACTTTCAAGGCGCCGGGAAAGTGGGGAGTGAAATCAAACGATAACGCCTGAAGCTCTGGGAGCTACTATATCGATATCAAACGGGCCAGTCGGTCAAGAGTTTAATGGGATGCCAAAGATAGAGATTTAGATCTATTCCAAAGAAGCCACTTTTTTAACCAAACAAGCATAGATAGTGATAGTTACTACCGAGATAAAACCCCTAATTGTTAATAGACATATAAGATAGATAGGCTATATTATCTTCTTGCCTAATATATAGATACCTATAATAATGAGAGAGACAAAAAAGAGAACTAGAGAAAGTAATATCCACTGACTGAAATGGTAAAGATATATCTTGATTATTATGATCATAAATCAGTAGTAAAATGATCTGACCACTCGCTGCATAAAGTTTTAATACAAGGAACAAGAGAGCTCCCTCTATAATAGGGAGTCTAGGCAGCGTGTAAAAATTAGAATTCTGTTCTCACTTTTAATACACCGAGTGTAGGTGATTGTTCCAAGTTTAGTGCGACGAACTATACTATAATTTATACTGTTTGCGAGAATTTGGGTATTTCCTTCTTGAGTGAGCTTTAAATAGTATAATAAACCAGTACAACTCAATCTATATTAAAATGTAAATCCAACGAGAAGAGACTAAAAGAGGCTTTGTATACTATATTTTGGGAGCCTCACAAACTGGGGTAAGAAATGCAGCCGACAAAGAACATGAGGAGGGGATGAGGAGATAAAGGGAATTAGATGAGGAAAGGAGAAGTTTAAGGTGAATGAGAAGGAAATTATATCAACACGGAGAGAGAAGAGAGAGATGAGAGAGAGAGAAAGAGAGCAGCAGAGATGATGTAGAACACGAAGGATGAATGACGCAGATGATGATGAGAGAGAGATTCCGACGTATGTATGGAGGAATTGAAGACAATGCATTGACTTGAGAATAGCACGTGAGAGAGAAGATGACGAGAAGAGAAGAGAGACGAAGATAAGATAGAAAGAGAGTAGAAGAAGATAGGAGAGTAAGAGAGGGAGGAAGCGAGAGAGTTTGGGAAGCATCATAGAATCAAGCGTAAATCACCCTAAAGTTGAAAGAGAGAATCATGAGGAGGAGAGTAGGAAAGAAAGGTTATCGAGCGACTTTTAACCGGAAGTGAGTCGCAGGTTATGATGACACGAGAGCGCTGGAGAGTTGGGAGGGAGGTAATATGAGGGAGGGGATTGACGGGTCAGAGAATGAGCTGAAAGAGAAAGGGACGCAGGTGGAGAGAGAACGAAGATGTAGAGAGAGAGAGAAGAGATGAGATAGATGAGACTGCAATGAAGAACGAAAGAGTATGAAGTTAGAGAAGAACGAGCACCGCAGACGCACTAAGGTTAGAATACGAAGTTGAAGATACGAGACGGATTAGAGAGAAGAGATGAGAAAGAAATTATAGAGCACACTAGTTAGAAACCGAGGAGAAGTGATTCGAAGTTTTACCCTGTATATGGAGATTAGGGACGAGAAGTTGTCTATAATTTTTGAGCCTTTTTGAATTTTTATTACACTAGAATGTATTTTCTCACAACAAAGTAAAAGATAGACATAGACAAAATTCTGTTGAGTTTCAATTGTATGAATCTATTATTTATATATCAGATGCACGTTAATGAAAGTCAAAAACCAGTTATAAGCGAGTAGAGAAGGATAAGTCTGATTTGAAGGATAGCATAGACTTAGGAGGAGGTTATATTGAAGAAAATATGTCACCTAGATCTTGAGTAACTTCGATTAAGTTGAATATCGATGTATATATAGAACTGATGTTAATTGGAGGATTATTATCGCGAGACATTATTTATGTCTTGAGATAGCTAAAAGAGTAAAAAGAACACAGCAGAGGATGAGCTCAACGGATGTAGGAAGAGTAAGAAGCTTGATTTGGACCATCATGATGTAAGAATAAAGTAAGGATAAGAGTAGAAAGTAAGCAAAAAACCAGATGCAGGGTGAAGAACACACAACATAAGAGAGAACAAAATGAGGAAGTTAAAAGGTCATTAGGATGGTTCACTAATGATTCGGAAAAGAAATTATAACGAGAACACAATATTGTTATAGACCGAGAGAATGAAGATAACCAAGTTGAAATTGAAAATAACTCTGCTAAATGTTTTACGTTATTTCTGAAAGATTTGGTACAATTTCAATTACTTAAGATATACAATAAAAAATAAAATTAATGAAGTGTCATATATACTATCTGATAGTACTATAACACGATTAGATAATGGTAAGCTTTACTGTATGGAACTCATAGAAACAAAGTAAACAATATAGAATATGCACACAACATATGAACTTAGAACATTTAAAAGTTATATCAAAGCTCATTATATAAGGCTAGTCTAAATACCTTAGATGCAGATTAAGAATATCACCAAACATTAGTCATAAGAACACTCGCTATTAGAGATTTCACATAATACTGTACTAAATTTCTATTCTATACAATAGAAGCAATCACTGTTATAGGAGAATTATGGAAACAATTTCCATTATCATCCTGATTTCACTTAAATCAAACCAGCATTGCTATTATCTATAGTAGATCTGACGAACATTAGATAGTCATTCGCTTGGGATCTGAGTTATAAATGTCAGCGCTTCACCTGAGCATGTAATTCACTCTGAAGTACATAACAGAGATCTAGAGAGTAATCAGATGATATCCATAGTTATCCCCATGAGACCCCATTTTTATAAAATTCTCAAGAGCATACAGTGATCGACTAGTCTATAAATCCTAAGAATTTCTAGAGCCAAGAGATTATAATTGGGTGTGCAATTTTGTGGTTCTTTTTTGAGAGATCAAAAGCAGGAAAAAATTAATACATATTACCAAAAGCATAAGATTGAAATATACTATGTTATGTTCCTAGCAAACCTTTGATTTTGAGTGATCACTCATTGGTTAACTATCAGAGTAAGTAATTCGCACTAAACTCACTGTAATATGCAGTATATTTACATATGAATCGAGTAGGAGATTTGTATGACTAGTTAAGTATAATCCCTATATCATTACCACCATGAATGCTGACAAACAAAATCTAATTATTATAAAACTCGAAAAAGTGATTACCAGTTAATTAACTCAGATTTAAATCTGGTTTCCGGAGCTAATATTGAAAGCAATGGACTAATCTTTTGATTGACTTATATAGAAAAAAGCCATGTTAATAGATAATATCAGATGTTAATAGATAAATTACTATGATTAATGGACGCATTCATTTGCCGGACTGATAAAATCACACTGAATAGTAGTAAAGCAATCAAATAATCAATAAACCGAGAAGTATACTCAGATGCAAAAAATAGAAAGTTATCTCCTCTGTAATTTCTCACGTACAGAAGTGTAATCCCACGATATATCCAAAAAGTTAAGAAATACTAACTGTTTGAGAGATTGGTAATTAGTTAGGTTTGTTACTTGGATACTATTAGAATAACAACCAAATATACAGAATATCAATCTACGTTTGTAAGAAGCATTGTTGAGATTTGGAATATCCCAATCTCAAACCCAGTGTAGAATCATCCCCGAAGTTGAATCAATATCATAGGACGTTATGATGAATGAATGTTATCCCAATTTTTAACGCTAGGATTCCAGTTAAACAGTTTGGGAGATTGGCAATATCTCTTGGATCTAGAACAAACTAAAGCATGAATCAAATGAGCGTAAGAGAGAGTCTGATAAGATTAGGAGAGAGAATGAGAGGGTGGCAAGTGAGTCTACTTAGCGCGTGAAAGTGTAGAATCAGATGATCAGTAGGAGGTTTCTCCCGCATGAAGACTCTCTAGGCATACGAGGCAGTGATCTACAATTTACCCCTTACCCTGTCTTTGAGATTCCAATTTCTTTTCTCTTGATACTAATAAGAACCAAGAATGAATCACGATGTGACAGAAGCTGATATTTGCGACTCATAAATCAGTGCAGAGTCATCCTCAACGTTGATCAAGATCATAGGAGTTATGATGAAGAATGTTATCCACTTTTAACGAAGTGATCCAGTTTATCATGGTTGGAGAATTGGCAATTTCTTCTTAGATACTAATAAAACCAGAATATAATCACGAATTAAGAAGCTGATTTGACTCATAAATCAGTTGATAATACCACACCCTAAGCACCTCATGAATCAATATCAATAGGAGTTATGGAAGAAGTTATCCACTTTTAACCGAATGATTCCAGTTTACCCTTTTGGAGATTGGCAAATTTCTTTTGATTCTAATGCTCAAGACAAGAATGAATAATCGATGCTAAGAACTCTGAGGTTCGGACCTTCATATATCGTGGGGATCTTAGCTACCCCCGAATGGTTTAGATCTAATTATTCAATAAGGAGTTCTTGAGTGATGAAGAAGTTATGGCTTTCCACCTTTTTTAGGAGCGCGTTGTTGATCTTCCAACCGTGTTTGGATCTTTGATCACTATTTTCATTTGAGATTTGGACGTCTAATCTTTGGGCTTCTCTTGTTCATACTCATCAACCTTACCAGATATAGAGATCTACGAAGAAGCGTGATTTGAGACTCTTATCCCAGTCGTATGTAGAGTAGGGCCTTCTGTATTAGAGATAGATCATCGGAGGATTTTTATTGCCTGAATGAGACCTTTATCTCTACTTCTTATATTTCTTCGAAGTTAGTGAACTTCGATGTTTTTATCCTGTTTTCGAGAAGATTTTTGGCAACATTTCTTCTTGAATACTAATACATTACCAAAGAATCGTATATCACGATTTTTACAGCCAACCTTGATTATATGGTACTCATTAATCAGTGTAGAATCCACCTGAAGGCGTAGGACGACAAGGATCATTGTGTAGTTTCGATGAAGAATTATCCACCAGCTTTAATTCGAAGTTTGATTCCCAGTTTTTACACTGTTTGGTAAATTTTGTACAATGTCTTGTTGATCTAAAAGGGAAGATAAAAATCTAGATGAAGGGAACTTGAGTTCGGATCTCATAATCCAGTTGTTCATATAACCATGAAGTTGAAATCAAGATCATATGAGTTGATGAGTGCAAGAAAGTTATCTCCAGCTTATTAAACCACCCGATTAGTGATCGATGTTCCTTCTCTGCTATGAAGCACTATTGGACAAATCCTCTTTTCTAGATACGTGTAACTTATATCAGCAATGAATTGGCACGGATGTTAGAAGAAGCTTGCATTTGGATACGCTGAAGTAAATCTTAGTGGATGAAGTCGACCTCGCCTGTGACTGTGCTAGATCGGATGAGACCGGAGGATTACTGATGAAGAAGGTTATCCCGGCTTCAATCAGCAATACCTATACTTAACGGAACGTGGATTCACGAGTTCACACGCTGATCTCTATTGTTGGCAGATTTGGTCAATTTCTCTCGTTGATTTCCTACTAAATGGCTCAGCAATGAATCAAATGCACCAAGAACACTCGAATATTCTGGTGGTTTCATTCATATTAATTTCAGTGTTCACGAGTCATTTTCTTAAGTACGATAATCAAGATAATCTAGGGAGTCTGATTTCGGAGTTATCTGAAGTTACAATCCACCATTTTTTAACCACACGAAATGTGATTCACAAAGTTTACCTTCCCTTGTTTGGGAGTATTTGGCAATTTCTTCTTTTTGATATTCAAATACACCCAGCCACTTCTATATAAGATGTAAGGGAAGCTTGGATTATTGTGCACTCATTAATCAGAAGTAGAAGAATACACACCTGAAACGAAGAACAATGTAATCATAGTGTCAGGGAGCAACGATTATTGATCCCCCACTTTTTACCGTTTCAGGCATTCTACGTTTACCTTCTTTGGAGATTTGGCAATCTTCTTCTTCGATTACTTCAAATTTATGCATCCTCTAGATTAGAATTCACTGATTGTAAGTAAGGCTCGATTCTGGCCAACTTCTCATTATTCCGTGTTAAAATCTACCTTCTTGAAGTATTAAATCTAATTATTCTATACGCGAGTTCATATTGAAGTTTATCCCATTTTTTTAATTCTCGATTTTCTCGTGATTGCTCAGTTTTTATCCTTCTGTTTGAAGATTTTTGGCAACTTTGGTTCTTGATACTTATATTAAATCCAATAATGATCAATGTTGGTTAAGAATTGTCTTGATTTGGACTCACTTAACTCAGTTTGTAGAATATCTACCCACTTCCGTGGCCTCCGATAGTATGGAGCAATTCATCCCTCGAGTTTGATTGAACGAACGTTATTCCCTCACTTTTTTATACCTGAAGTTGATTCCATTGTGTCTACCACTATGTTTGGTAGATTTTGGCATAATACTCTCTTCATTGATTCAAAAACAAATATGTATTCGAATGACGTGCTCACCACGCCTTCAAGTCTTGATTTGTGGCACACTAATCAGATGAAGAGCATCCTAAGTAAGACTATCGAGATCATATTTAGTAGTCATGATGACAACCGAATCATTTACTCTTCTCATTCTCTTTATACTCGACCAGTGATTTTCCAAATTACCTCTTCCTGTTTGGTCAGATGTGTGCCAATTTCTTCTTCTAGTGACTGATATATTGGTCTAACCACGCACCACTCACGCACTCGCACGGAGGTTGATTTTGGCACTCATAAATCAGTGTAGAATCACCCCTAAAGCTCTGAATTCCCCATAGACATACGGAGTTTTCGATGAAGGAAATTATTTCACTTTCTTAACCCGAAGTTGGTTTTCCTAGTTTACCCCTCTCTGTTGGAGATCTGACTTCAATTTCTTTCTAGTACAATAAAAACTGCAGAAATGCCAATATGATTGTAACAGGTCTCCTGAATTTGGACTCATAATCAGTGGATCATCACCCTCCCTCCTGAAGTTTTTCGGTACTCAATATTCTTTAGCGAGTTATGATGAAGAACATTTCGTCTCTACTTTAACCGAAGTGATCCAGTTTACCCCTTTTGGAGATTCTGGCAATTTCTTCTTGATTCTAATCAAACCCAGAAATGAATAACTACTGTAAGACATCTTTATTTGGACTACATATTATCAGTGGATCATCACCCCCGAAGTGTGAAATTCAATATCAAGGAGTTATGCTGAACAGACACGTTATCCCATTTTAACCGGTGATTCCAGTTTATTTCCCCCTTTTTAGATTCCGACAATTCTTCTTGATACTAATCAATACCAGAATGATCACGTTAGTACCAGAAACGCGTGTATTTGGAACTCATCCAAATCAGTGCTCACGCCTCTACACTCCCTGAACGCCCACGAACTCCCCTACTGTCATTCACACTCTCCTCTACCGAGCTTTCCTCATCTCCATCTAGACAATTCTCATTCCCTCCCCCCTTCTTCCCTCTCTCTCTCTCTCTCTCTCTTCCTCTCTCTTCTCTCTGCTACCTCTACCACTTTTTAATACAGCCGAAGTGATTCTCAGGTTTCTAAAACTCCTTTTTTGGAGAATTCTTGGTAATTCTTTCTTAGAATTCTTAATCTCACAACCAGAATGAATAACAAGTAAGATACCTCCTTTGCACTTTGACTCATATACTCAGTGTTATCATCCCCGTACATTGAACTCATATCCATCACTAGGAGTCTACGAAATGAATGCTCATCAGTCTATTTCACCTCACTTTTAACCAATATGTGATTCAGTTCTCACCTCTTCTTTTGAGATTTGGCTAACTTCTCTTCCTTGATTACACACTTCCTCTATCACTTCAGCTACATGGAATCAGAATGTAAGAAGCGTGATTTGGACTCATAACGCAGTGTAGAACACCCTGAAGAAGAATCAAGATCATAGAGTTAATGATGAAGAAATATCCCACTTTAACCGAAGTGATTTCCAGTTTATCTCTTTGGGAGATTGGCAATTTCTCTTCTTGATACTAATAAAACCAGAAATGAATCAGAGACCATGTAAGAGCTGATTGGACTCAGAATCAAGTGTAAGAAATCACCCTAAAGTTGAATCAAGAATGATAGAATTTATGATGAAGAAGTT
>CAJHQQ010003704.1:0-39330 GCA_905132885.1 Moricandia moricandioides
CTTAGGCGTAAGACTAGATTATCTAAGGGCTTTGTTGTATCTTCTAGCTACCGCATATTTGATTCATAGTGGATTTGGGAGAAAGTTATCTCTCACGAGACGTACCGGTTCAAGTCCGGGAACTCGTTAAACTGATTGTGTCGATATCTCGCATACTCTCGATCTAAATCACAACAACAACAACCTATCTAATTATCTATATCTAGAGCTAAAAGTTTACAAGTGGTATCAGAGCTCCCAGGTTAGTAAGGATAATTAAGAGGAAAGGGGATAAATATATATCAGATCACCCCGCTATGTCAAGCACACGCATTGAAGTAGATCGCTTCGATGGCACAGGAGATTTTGCACTATGGAAAGTTTGAATGCTCGCACACTTCGGAGTACTCGGGTTAAAGAATATTCTCACTGATGAAAAACTCCTAAAGGACGGCTCAGAAACCAAGGATGATCCTGATTCAACGATAAAGGACACGGGAAAAGGAACAGCAGGAGTCAGTGGATCTTCAACAGCAATAGATCCAGCAAAATTTGAGAAGTCTGAAAAAGCGAAATACCTAATTGTCCCGAATGTAGGGAATAAGGTCTTAAGGAAAATTAAACACTGCGAGACTGCTGCTGCAATGTGGAACACACTGGATAAGCTGTATACCGAGACATCACTTCCAAACCGGATCTACTTACAGCTGAGATTCTACACATTCAAGATGTCCGACTCCAAGACCATTGATGAGAACGTAGACGATTTCTTAAAACTCGTTGCAGATCTCAGCAATCTACAGGTTGAAGTATCAGAGGAGGTTCAGGCTATATTATTGCTCAGCTCACTACCTAACAAGTTTGATCAACTAAAGGAAACTCTCAAATATGGAAGAGACACACTAAGTTTAAATGAGGTAACTGGAGCTGCCAGATCAAAGGAAAGAGAACTAATTGAGAGTGGGAGATTCACAAGGTCAGGTGGAGAAGGTCTGATTGTGGAGAGAGGAAGATCTGATCGACGACAAGATAGAAGCAATGGAAAATTCTACAAAGGAAGGTCTAAGAGCCGATATGGGAGATCCAAGTCACGCCCCAGGAACAACAACAAGGAAGGATGTTTTATATGCGGGAAGGAGGGACATTGGAAGCGTGAGTGCCCTGATAAGAAGCCATTCAAACTGCAGGATGCAGCAAACGTGGCTGAAGAATCAAAGGAACCTATGATTCTAACGGTAAGCACCCAAGATACCAAGGAAGAGTTGGTAATGGACTCAGGATGCTCATTCCATATCACCCCAGATAAAAACTTCTTATTTGACCTAGAAGAGTTTAAAGGAGGGAAAGTGCTAATGGCAAACAACACACGCAGCAACATTGAAGGGATTGGAAAGATTAAAATCTTAAATCCCGATGGGTCGAGTGTGATTCTAACTGGTGTAAGATACATGCCCGGTATGAGCAGGAACCTAATCTCATATGGAATGCTAGAAACATCAGGGTGCAGATATGAGGGAAATGATCTTACCGTGGACTTCTACAAGGGTGATAAGAAAGTCATTTCAGGGAAATATCATCAGGGACTCTATTACCTTCAAGGAACTGTCTTAAAAGGGGAAGCTAACTTAACCAGAGCCGAAAGTAATATGACCAACATCTGGCACTCACGTCTTGGTCATATGAGCCTCAACAACATGTCAGAGCTTGTCAAAAATGGATTCATAAGTAGTAAAGATGTCAGCAAACTAGATTTCTGTGAACACTACATCATCGGGAAGTCACACAAGCAAAGTTTTCAAAAGGCTAAGCACATGACTAAAGGTATATTAGAGTATGTTCACTCTGATCTCTGGGGCTCTCCTTCTACACCCGACAGGCCTGGCAGGAAACAAGTATTTCGTGACATTCATCGATGACTACTCCAAAAAGTGTGGATCTCACTTCTTGAAAACCAAAGACGAAGTATTTTCAAAGTTTACTGAATGGAAAGCAGAGGTCGAAATAAAACTGAGAAAAGGATCAAATGTCTCAGAACTGACAATGGCCTGGAGTTCTGTTAATAAACAGTTGATGAAATACTGCAAGAAGGCAGGTATCAAACGACACAGAACCTGCATCTTACACCCACAACAAAACGGACAGTGTCAGAAAGCGAATGAATCGGACTATCATGGACAAGGTAAGATGCATGTTAGCAGAATCTGGGTTGGACCAAAGTTTTGGGCAAGAGCTGCAATCCACCGCCATCTACCTAATCAACAGATCACCCAACTCCACACTACAGTTCAAACTACCCGAAGAAGTTTGGACGGGACAAAACCCGATTTGGGGCACCTCAGAAACCTTTGGATGCTCAGCATATGTTCACTGTGACCCGAAGAAAAGACAGGACCCCGAGCCCTTAAGGGAGTATTTACGGGATATCCTACAGGAACCAAGGGATACCGAGTGTGGATACCTCAAAGAAGGGAGATGTAGAACAAGCAGAAACGTGATATTTAATGAAGACGAGCTATACAAACACACGATTGCCCAAAGTGGAACACAAGCAGAGGTTACAACGGATAGGAAAGGTAAGAAGAAAGTATCTTTCAGTGATGATTTGATCAGGGGACCTACTCAGTCTACCGAAGACAAAGATACACCTGATCAAGGCAGTGGAAAAATCATCATCCGAAAGCTCCAGTAGTAGCTCACATTCCGAAGATAAGGAAGTTACAGCCGAGAGTGGGAATGACAACACAGAAACTCTGGACAACTACATCCTGACCCGTGATAGAGAAAGAAGACAAAATGTGAGACCACCTTCGCGATATGAGGATGGGAACTTTGTAGCCTATGCACTAAGTGTCACAGAAGACTTGGAGATTGAAGAACCAAAGTCTTATGCCGAAGCTATGAAAGCAAAGAAAGAAGGCAGTGGAAACGGGCTGCTGAAGAAGAAATGGAATCTCACAAGAAGAACAGAACATGGGATCTAATAGACAGACCTGCTAAAGCCAAGCCGTTGGTTGCAAATGGTTGTTTAAACATCAAACCAGGAAATACCAGGTGTTGAGGATAAACGATTCAAAGGAAGACTAGTTGCGAAGGGATATTCTCAAACAGAAGGAAGTGACTACAAACGAGATATTTCACCAGTGGTAAAACACGTCCTCGATCAGAGTCATGCTCAGCATTGTGGTAAATTTAGACTTTGAACTAGAGCAGATGGACGTAAAAACAGCGTTTCTACATGGAAGCCTAGAAGAAAGAATCCTAATGGATCAACCGGAAGGTTTTATACAACCAGGAACAGATAAACAAAGTATGCCTACTAAGGAAGTCACTATATGGCCTGAAGCAGTCACCAAGGAGATGGAATCATCGATTCAACAGTTTCATGAAGGATCAGTTATTTGAGCGAAGCAGCAAAGACCTGTGTGTCTATATGAGAGATGTTCAAACTGACAAAGCGGTATAACCTATTGCTATATGTCGATGACATGTTGATTGCCCTCAGGAAACACTAAAGTCATCAAGGAACTAAAAGAGAAGCTAAGTGGGAGAATTCGAGATGAAAGACATGGGAAAAGCCTCAAGGATATTAGGCATGGACATTACAAGAGACAGGAAGAAAGGAATACTAACGCTTTCTCAAGGGAAGTACATGGAAAAGGTGCTAAGAACATTTGGAATGCAGGATGCGAAAGCTGTAGTAACCCCCACATCATCTCAGTTCAAACTAAGAAGCCTAACAAACCTAGAATGGAAGGAAGAGCAGGGCTCATGGAACAAGTCCCCTATGCAAAGCGCCGTAGGGAGTTTGATGTATGCGATGGTCGGATCAAGACCCGATTTAGGATTCGCAGTGGGCTATGTATGCCGGTTTATGAGCAGACTTGGAAGAGACCACTGGTCTGCAGTTAAGTGGATCCTAAGGTATCTAAAGGGTGCAGTTGACACAAACCTAACATTCAGGAGACAGTCTACTCTCACACTTGAAGGATTCACAGACTCAGATTACGCTACTGACATAGACAGAAGACGATCAGTTACAGAATATGCATTTAAAATGGGAGGTAACACAGTGTCATGGAAATCATGTCTACAATCAGTCGTAGCACTATCTACCACAGAAGCAGAATATATGGCACTAAATGAAGCAACTAAAGAAGCTATGTGGCTGAAAGGTCTATGTTCAGAGTTAGGATTCCCGCAACCTAGCATCAAACTAAACTGTGATTCACAAAGTGCTATAGCCCTAGCCAAAAAATCCAGTACATCACGAGAGGACCAAACACATAGACACCAAATTCAATTTCATTCGAGACCTAGTTGAGTCAGGCGATATTGTTCTAACCAAGATTCATACGACCGTAAACCCAGCAGATTTTCTTACAAAAACAGTACCTGGTCAGAAGTTCCAGCTTTGCTGCGAGCTTTTGAATATTCTCTAAGTAAGAGAGAAGACAGCTCCAGGTGACCTTGACTCCAACCTCGCATTTAACAATAAACAGTGTCAAGTTAAAAGCTTTAAAGAGAGTCAAGAATCAGATTCACCGTGACAAAAGAAGTCACCTGGAGCCTAAGTAGAATCGAGAAGAGAAATCGATTCAGGTGGAGAAATCCCAAGTAAACAGTCACGGCGGGTACCACAGGATGGAAGACTCAGGCACCCATGTGAGAGTCAGCCTTAAAACCGAGAAGTCAAACTCATGTTGCATCAACCACCCGTTCAACTCCCGATTCCCCTACAGCAATTCAGAAAAAAAAAAAATTATCTCTATCGGTAACTAACTCGAGTATGTTATCAAACAGAGGCAAAGGAGGATTGTGAAAGATAGCTTATCTGGAGGATCGGGTTATGTCGACACACTACCAAACCGACATGGAGTCTCGAAGAAGAAGAGAGAGAGCTCACCGGTACCGGTAAAAGGTGGATTCGACCTAAAGGGAAGTAACCCCTAGAATCACAGGAAGGGTTAGTTCAGGTGGAGGGTGTGAGACACATGCAACTAAGGGGAGTACACTTATCGAAAAGGAGAATACCTTACCGGGTATACAGATCCGGCGGTAGTAGAGCTCGGATCTGAGCTAAAGCGGCTTGTCGGTGTCTTAACCATGTCGGAACACCGCCACGAGCCACCGGCGGAGACATGCAAACCAGATCGAAGTTAAAACTAGCTGGATAAAGCTTGAAGAAGTCGAAATCAGGTACAAGGAGAGATAAGGGTTACCGGAGAAGGACCTGAAGGAGGAAGAAGTGACGAAGGCTCGCCGTGTGCCGCGGTCACTCACGAAGCAGAGAGAGTCACCACTCGGTGGAGAGAAGGATCGAGAAAGAGAAAGAGAGTGAACAGAAGGCAAAGAGACACGGGGAACAAGCTTGGTACTCGCCAAAAGGAGGATATGGGCTGGGCCTTGTTGGCAGAAACAAGGTGGAGATTTGTGAATGGGTTGTTTCTTACCCAAAAGCCCAAGAGAGTATCGGGCCTATTAACCCTAAGCCCATATCAGCTCTCACCAGGTCAAAGCTCCACACACATATATATATATATATATATGTGTTATGATCAACGTCTCTAGATAGCAGCTGCAACAAAAGAAAACACACGACACAGAGGAAGAATCAGATATACCAGGAAGGAGCAAACAAGGAGAAGACAACAATACATGATAATATAGCTTAGGCGTAAGACTAGATTATCTAAGGGCTTTGTTGTATCTTCTAGCTACCGCATATTTGATTCATAGTGGGATTTGAGAGAAAGTTATCTCTCACGAGACGTACCGGTTCAAGTCCGGGAACTCGTTAAACTGATTGTGTCGATATCTCGCATACTCTCGATCTAAATCACAACAACAACAACCTATCTAATTATCTATATCTAGAGCTAAAAGTTTACAGGTGCAAATATGGTCGGAGCTGGTGGTGTGGTTCAGGCTTCGCGTTCTGGTTCAAGCCCTCCTATGGGTAATGGTAATTTTCCAGATGGAGGCGCCGAGGATTCAGCAAGTTTTACACATATTGAAGTCTTGAATTCCAACTATGAGCAACTTAAAATGAATACTTTTCCTATAGATAATTTGATAGATAGTGATAAATGTTATGGGCTAAAAATTGGTTCGTTGTTACCATTCTATCGTTTGCGATTGGGTTTCTTTTTAATTATGGTGGTCCGGGAGCAAATTCATGTGGAATTTGACATTTACCAACATATTCTTTAAACTTGGCATTTAATAAATATATTATAAATTAATAAAATGCAAACTGTTATGCAATGTATTATTCTTGTTTTGAATTGTTCTCAATGTTAAAGTCTCTCCAACTAGGAGATACAGTTAACGTTCTATTCGACAGTTAGAAACCATTGTAGAGTTCAAGCGTAAGCTGGTGAAGAGCCTGGTCAAGGTGACCTTTATTTTGACTAGAAACAAAATAGAGTTTAAACTAATATTGACCATAATGTGGTTAAGGTAGCCCGTATTTTGCCAGAAACAAAAGAAAGTTAATTATCAATACTATTCAAACCGATTTTTTCCTGTTTTATTTCATTAATGAAAAATACACTTTTACCTAAATTGACCTTACTTTTAGAAATAAATTGTAATTTTAATGACATTTAAGTCTTTTGATTTTTAGTACTAAAAGTTAAAACTATATCTAACCATTAGTTTAATTCATTATATCTATGATCCCTTAAGAAATCTCATTCCAACAATCATAAATTTATTTTCTTTATAAGACTAAAGGCAATGTATTTTTGAGCAAAAGAATAAATTATCTAAATTAAAATCTCTTATATATTATATGGGTAGCAATATCAAATTGTAACATTGTTCACTACACCACACCCTTCTCACACTTCCTATTAAATGACCTTAGTTTACTAGAGAAAATACTAATCATGCCATTATATATTTTGGTGGACCAATGACTTATATATACACTTTCCATTATTAATCGTTATATATTTCCAATCACCATCCGAGTTTTACATATTACCATCACAATCCAATGGGCTCTTACAAGGTCCACAAAAATGAGACTATAAAATTATGATAAGTGGATCAATGATAATTGATGTGAAGGGTTGATTAAAAAAAATACAAAAATACATATTTATCGTTTAAAATCGGACATAGCTATTTTTAGATATATATATATATATATATATATATATATATATATATATATATATTAGATTTTGATTCTCGATTTAAAAGTGCATATATTTTTTAAACATTTTGAAAAAATTGCATGATTTTTTATTAGAAACAAAAAAAAAATTGTTATGTAATAATGTTTTAAGTTTAATCAATGTTTTCTTATTTTGATCATGGCCCGTGGAAATTTGCTGTAAATATTTTTTAGAATAACAAATATAGTGGATAAAAAATAATTGTTTGATAAAAATTAATTAATAATGAAATGTAAAAATTAAAGAGTGATATGACAATATTAAAAAAAAAATCAATGGCATGATTTAGATCTTGCTTTAATTGTATATATATATATATATATATATAGATATATCTTATTTATGATATACATCATCTAAATAATTTTAATTATTTTTTACCCTGCGCAAGGTGCACATTATTATCTAGTTGTAACAATATTGAGTGTACTTAAAAATATATAAATACTAATATTAAATCTTAATTAAATATATAAGTTGAATCTTTTTTTCCATAGACAAAAGAATTATTATTTTTTGTACAAATTATGTTTAACATTTATTGTTTACTCAATCTAACATTAACTTTATTCAATACCTCACAAATTTAACTTTAAAATAATCATTACAAAATCTATAAGTTAAAATATATAACATAAATAGAATGCATTTACCTTATATGAAAATAAAATAGTTTAATCAATTTAATTTATGTACTATTAAAAATTATATGAGAAGTTTAATAAATTTTTTAAAAAATAATATCAATTTTTTTTTGGAGGGGTGGGGTGATTTTACCAAGTCAATCGGTTGACGGATTAGTGACGGTTTTTTACATTTTATACGACTTTTAATTAATGAATTTTTCATTATATCAAAATCAGTTTATATATGGTCACTAAGTTAAATAATTCGACCGTAGGTATTGTTTTTCGGCTTGGTATAGTATCTCGTGTCCAGATCTATACGTTACCTTATATAAAAACTCATATAAAATAGTTTATTTAGTTCCAAAAATAATTATGTGTTTCAAAACGCAGATCAAAGTCTATTCTTATTCTTAAAAAAACATTTCATCCAAAATTATATACAATTCTATTACATTAGATTTTTTCTTAATTTAATTAAGAGTTGGAAATTATATATGAGTGAATATACATGAGTGAAATATTTTAAAATGAGTAATCAAATACTCTTTTATTGAATAAAAGATAAATAGAGATCTTACATTGTAGGTTTTGGTGATTAAAAAAAAGAGTCAAACTCCACAAGAGTTTCCTCCTCGACCACCATAATTAAAATTGAACTGAAGATCAGTAAACATATAATCACCATATCTTAATCCGTAACACTTTCCACTATCAAGTAGCTTTTCAGTCGGAGCAGAATCGAATCTACGTTGGTCATAATCAGAATTCAAGAATTCCACATTTGTGAAAATTGCTGAACTCTTAGGATTTTTCGATGGTAGTTGACCGTTACCCATTGGAGGGCTTGAACCAGAAGGGGAAGCTTGAACAGTACCCCCAACCCCAACCATCTTTGCACCATCACTTAGAAGATCAAATAGCTCTTTTGGCCAGTATCCAATATCGACATTAGGTTTATCTTGTATAAGTTCAGTGATCCACCAGTTTCCTGTTTTTTTATCCTTTTGCAAATATAATAACAAGAAAAGACATTAGTTAATAAAATCTATCTTAAAAGTATGGAGTATCTATAAACTATAAGAAAATTAATACAACTAAGTTATTGCCAAGTTTAATATTGTCCCCTTTGATAATAAGTTTCATATTTAAAACATGTAAATTACCCTAAAAACACAAACCTAAAAAATGTATACCTGATGAATGTAAAAACGGTAGGAGCCAACATATGGACTAGGTTCATTAGGGTATCCAATAGGATCATCTTTGGCTACTTGAACAAATCCTGGGCCAATTCACATTGTAACACCCTTTTCCATTTTTACCCTATCAAAATGATAGAAAAAAAAAACTTTGTTTCCATTAGAGGTTATGTATACTATAAAAACCTTAGTTTTCCATCTACAACCTCTCACTCAAGGTTGGCATCTGGTGGTCTGCACCTGATTTTTATATATACTTTGATATTCACTCATTCTTGATATCTGATTGGTAGGAGATGATGCTGAGCCTGCTGGAAAGTCATCTGCTTGTGCCTAACTATGGTGACAATTTTGGAAATGATGTGTGGAATGTGAAAATGCTATCCCCCATATGGTCGATCCTAATTATCTCTTACTACGATTTGTATATCTTTGATTTGGTTTTGGCTAATATTTATGAGTGTAATCCAACCAAACATTTATAGAATAGAGATATTTGAATCATTCTGATCCAAATGGGTTATTTTCTGTATTATTTTTTAGTTTACAATAAAACAAGAAAATTAATATTTAGAAATCAATTTTAATCTTCGATTAATATAATAATTTCATTTAAAATCACCATGGTTCGGTGACAATAGGTAAATATATGGCAAAAATACAAACAAAGCTACCAAATAGTAATTAAATTGTAGTCCAACAGTAATATATCAAATGATAATATATGGCAAAAATACAATCAAATATATTTATGTATTCTAATTTTATTGCTTTTATATCAAATGATAATATTATGATAAATGTTTAATGTATTTTTTTATTTCTCATATTGTATATTTAATTATTATTTGTTTTATATTGTATAATTACTTATTAAAATATTTAGAAATAATAAAACGTAAAAGTATACATTTTTCAAATAGATGGTTAAAGTATTTTTTTCATTTCTTATATTTTCTATTTAATTTTTTTTATTATATTGTATACTTACTTATTCTAAATTTCTTGATCTTATATCTATGGTAATATTACGATAGATGCTTAATGTAATATTTTTATTTCTTGTATTTTATATTTACTTATTATTTATTTTAATATAAATTTTTTCACATAGATGTTTAATGATTTTTATATTTTTGTATTGTATATTTACTTATTATTTTTATATAGTATATTTACTTATTTTAGTATTACTATATAGTTTTTACGTAATATTTCTATTTAGTATATTATATATTTATTTATTCTAATATTACGATAGATGTTTAATATAATATTTATATTTTTCATATTGTATATTTAATTATTATTTATTTTACTATAAATTTATTTTACTATTTACTTATTTTAATATTAAGCTAGATGTTTGATGTAATATTTCTATTTTCTTATATTGTATATTTATTTATGTTATTATAACAATAAATATTTAATGTAATATTTTTATTTCTTATACCATCTATTTACTTATTATTTATTTTTCTTATATTATATATTTAATTATTATAATATTACGATAGATTTTTAATGTAATATTTGTATTTTTCCTATTGAATATTTACTTATTATTTATATTACTCTACATTTTTACTAATACATCTGTTTTTGTTTACTTATTTAATATTACAATAGATGGTTTGATTTTAAATTTATATCTCTTATATATAATATTTTAAATTACTCTAAATATTACAATAGACAATTTAATTTAAATATTTTTATTTAATATATCGTAATGTTAACGTAAATTATTATAATATTATGAATAATAATTTAACTGTAATAATTTGTATTTGTTCTTATTTTTATATTTACATTAATTTTTTTACTATATATCTAATATATTTACTTATTTTTTATTTTTTCTTATATTGTATATTTATTTACTATATTTTTCTTAATTCCATGTGACGTCTTCTGAAGAATAATTTTATGATGATGTGGACGCTCTATGAATAATATTACGCTAGATGTTTAATTTAATATTTATATTTCTCATATTGTATATTTACTTATTATTTATTTTACTATATTTACTTATTTTAATATTACGCTAGATGTTTGATGTAATATTTCTATTTTCTTTTACTGTATATTTATTTATTCTAATATTAAAATAAATATTTAATGTAATATTTTTATTTCTTATACTTTCTATTTACTTATTATTTATTTTTCTTATATTATATATTTAGTTATTATAATATTACGATAGATGTTTAATGTAATATTTGTATTTGTCCTATTGAATATTTACTTATTATTTATATTACTTTACATTTTTTACTACACAGTTTTTTTATATACTTATTTAATATTACAATAGATGTTTGATGTATATATTTATTTTTCTTATATTGTATATTTGCTACGTTATTATAGTATTATGATAGATATTTAATGTAATATATTATTTGTCTTATTTTATATTTACTTATTATTTGTTTTACTATACTATTTTTCAGATAAATATGTAATTTGTTTTCATTTATTATATTGTATATCATATATTTACTTTATTCTAATTTTCTTGTTTATGTATCTATTTATTATGTTGTATATTTAATTTCTTTTTTTATATGTATATATTATTTTATTATTATTTATTTTTGTTTTTCTTATATCAAATGCTAGTATTACTATAGATATGTTTAATGTAATATTATATTTCTGAATATATATATATATATATATATATATTATATATATATATTTACTTTTATTATTGCTTATATTTTATTTACTATATTTTTCTTAATTCCATGTGGCGTCTTCTGAAAGAATAATTTATGATGATGTGAACGCTCTATGGAGCTTCAAAATCTCTCTTTTATTAGTATAGATTCATGGTATTTCACGTACAATTTAAAAACTACAACATCTATAAATAAACACTTATAAAGAACTAACAAACATTTATACTAAATATTTTTTTAATGCATTAACTTTATTACTTCCTAGGGCTGGAGCCCTACATGTAGAGGAGCTGTGCGATCCGTGCCTCTGTCGGCCCGACTCTACGGGTAGGCACAAAAACAAAAGAAAAAATAGAAAAAGAATGAAAACAAAAACTAGAAAACGAGAACGGCTATCTTAGTATAATATGGGTCTCTCAGAGACAGGACGTACGTTTTGCTCACTCTCCCTTCCTGTTAAAAGCAGAAAAAAAGAACAATTAAAAATAATTGGTTGACATTATGGTTGACATTTTGAGCACTCCAATCAAGATTTCTAACTCCAAATTCTTTAATATATATATATATATATAATATATTATATATATTAGTATTTAATTATGAGATTTTTTAAATTTTGAAAAACCTCAGAACTAGAAACTCTTCTATCGGAAGTGTTCTTGTACCCTAATGACTATTGATTGTTTGCATGCACAATAAAGTTGACATTTATGCCCTAGTCACCAATTTCAGAGAACGAATATACCGTTTTTTAATAAAACTATGTATACCGACAACATATCTTGTTGTATTTTCACAGGATTTTTTTTGTGGGTAAATTGGATCAAATGCTACAAGATCAAAAATAAAATCTTCTGAAATTTGGAAATTAACAAAACCGGATCATAGACATGGAGATCAACTCTTAAGCTTGAAAGACCTCTTATCCAACGTTTCGGTGAGACTGGACTGGACACGTGACAAATTTGGGAATTTTTCTTGAAAGATTTGTGACATGATTTTTAGGGTTTCATGTAAATCAACAACTCGGCAAGCTAGCTTCAAGCTTATAAACAGACAAGTTAAAGATATCTAGGTTGTCTAGATATTATATAGGTATATTAGATTGCATCATTTTCTTTGGATTCAACTATAACTTTTTGTTCTAAACAGATAAAATTTTGATTAATTTATTATTTATATTTAGGTTGTTGTTATCTTAGATAGTAAGATTATGTATATCTTAATATATTGTTTTGAAAATTAAATAGATAAAATAACTAAAGTTGATTGATTCAAAATTACATAAATCAATATAACAAAAACATGTTGAAATTTATTTTAAACAACATTAAACATAAGGATTCGATTTTATTGAGTGTTTTTTATGATGTGTACATTGGATTGTAAAAATATAAAGAAAAATAAATTAAAACCAAAGTAAATATTAAGCAAAAACAAAGATTTTTTTCAATATGGTAAGTATAATACTTATGGCTTCTAAAAGTATATTTAAAAATATTTTTGTAAGATTTCATCAAAATAGGTTTACAGTAAAGAAGTATATTTGCTTTCCTTTTCTAATATATATTATCTAGCTTAAATTTTTTTATTAAATATTATTTAACATTTTTTACAATAAATACCAGTTATTAGTGAAGTTTATGAAAGCAAACCCCTATCCATCAAATAATATTATAAATTATTTTGGTGTAAATAATATTAGTATAGATGATTGAACATTTTTTATGCTTCCTATGGATATTAGTTTAAATGCATTTATATTAATTTTGTCGTCATCAGAGTTTATAGTGACACCTATTAACAAAATATACAAACCAGTGTCAAGATTTCCAAGATGCACTTAACAAAAAAAAAAGGTTTCCAAGATGCATGAGGATAAGACCAAACACTAGAATATAGGAAAGATGCCCAAAATAAATAAATAAATAAATAAAAAGACTCTAAGTGATGACGCAAAGATCTGCTCTAGTCTGAAGTTAATTCGAAGTTAGCATGATATCAAATGGAGCATACACTTTGTAGTTCAAGTTCTTTAGAAGTCAATGAATTTATAATCGAATTGAATGAAGTAAATGAATTAATAGTCAAAACATAGCAACCGAATTGTTGCAATACATAATGTTATAATTTTTTGAAAATACCTCTTGATGGCTTTTGCTCTCGACAACTTCGATTATCAACCGGGAAGATCTCGTGGGCTTGAATGGAGAAGCTCCTGGAAGATGTTCGCCTCTCTCAAGAGCTCAGTACTAATTAGTAACACGCTATTGTTTAATAATGATAAGTAAGAGAATGAATTTCCCATAGCTTGTAGAATTAATGATAAATAAAAAACTATGGTTAAGACTTTCTTCAAAATGGATCAGTGCAGTAAATGCAAGGGGTTTGAGGAAATGCTAGAAGTGATAGGTATGATATAGGTAGGCAGAAGAAGCAGATGCTATCACAGGTAATCTACTTACAAAGAAACTTGGAACAATTTTGTCAATCCAGACACAAATAGCAATGCTTCTATAGCTCTCTCTCTCTCTCTCTTCTCTCTCTCTCTCTCTCTCTCTCTCTCTCTCTCTCTCTCTCTCTCTCTCTCTCTCTCTCTCTCTCTCTCTCTCTCTCTCTCTCTCTCTCTCTCTTCTCTCTCTCTCTCTCTCTCTCTCTCCTCTCTCTCTCTCTCTCTTCTCTCTCTCTCTCTCTCTCTCTCTCTTCTCTCTCTCTCTCTCTCTCTCCTCTCTCTCTCTTGCAAGTTGAGTTCAATGTTAATAAGTTCAAAAGTTGTGAGTTTTTCTTTGGTGGTCTTTATAAATCCGTTGTTTCCACATTCATTTAAATTAAGAGCCGTAATTGGTGATGTGGTCATACATGAATTTGTTTTATTGATGTAGAATATATATTGTTGTATTGTATTTTTAAAAAAAAATATATTGTGTAATTAGGAGAGTAAGATTGTTCCGCACTTTCCAAATCGTGAATTCTTGTTGACAAATTTTTTGTTCAATTGAAAACCATAATTTACATGAATTATATATTATTTTCTGTATAATTTATAATTATAATTTTAGTAAGCTTTTTTGAATGTTGTACTGAGATTTCATCGACTTTGCCTCCCTATTTACTCAAAGGAATTGTTACTGTATCTGGAACAATCATCCTCTACGGAGGGTAAACCACTATTAGTTTTAATGAACGTTTGTTTGTGACAAAAAATTATATAAGATTTTATCGGCATTAAGTGCAGAATTATTATAAAAAGTTATAGTATATTATATTAATGACCATATTTTAACTTAGGATTTTTAGTAATTATATACTCTCAACTAAAAATGCTACGAAATAACTTTCAACTTTAATTCCGTTAACATATGTTACACACTATTTAAAATACTATGACAGATGGTGATATATGTTAACGGTTTATAAGTTGAGGGTTTTATACCGTTAACTTAGTTGAAGGATTTTTTTACAATTCAAAAATATTTGAGGATTTTTATCACTAAAAATCATTAAATGTTTTAAAGATCTTTATTATTATTTATGCATTGTTTTAAATTGATTTATAAGCTTTTAGAACTAATTTATAAATCTTTATTATTAACTAGATTTTTAACTCGCTAGCGCGCGATTTGTGTTAATAATTAATTTTAATTTTATATTTAAATAATAAAAGATACATTATATATAATTTTTTCTAAGAATTATATCAAAATATGATTTATTATTATTTATTTGAATTTATAAAATTGTATGTCTTGAATAGCCAACATTAAAATTTATTTTTGTTTTATAGGTAAATCTATAAGTATATTTATAGACATATTTTATTATTTATAATCTTAATTTATTTAAAATAATATAATTTTTTGAAGTGTATTAACTATTACTATACTGTTATTAAACTTTTTACTTATCTTTCTAGTTTAATACATAAAAGATTATTTTATATGCTACACTGTCTAATTTTGCTTTACATTTACAAATTTTATCAATGAAATATAATTATTAGATAGTATTATGTGCTTATATGTATTGAAAATGCTTCAAATAATCTCTTAAATGCATATATGTATAAGTTGTAGAGTTACTAATATAATATTTACCAAACATTTAATATAACTTTATTTTATTATTATGTAATATTTTTTTATTAGATATTATTTATATTAAAAGTATTTTTTATAATCATTCTTACTAAAACTGTACCAAAATTTAAAACTTTACTTATTTCAATTTATCACGATTTTATTCTATAATTTATAAAACATTGCAATATTGTATAAGTATATCCTAAGAATAACTTCTACTTCCATTTTGAAAAGATTTTAGGCTTTAAAATTGAAATCCTAAATATATATATATATATTGGCATGCATAATTTCCTTAATTTTGAAATATAGAAGTTCCATAATTTTAAAAGTACTTAATGAGAGATTTTGCATATATCAAAATATAAAAATTCAATACTATGTAAGAAGATATTCCTATGAAGAACTTGTGAAACATTAAATATTATCAACTCCACTATTTTTGGTTTAGATGACGATTTACGACATACAAATATTTTCTTTGATTATGTTATCTATTAATATAATATGAACTTGACGTTTTAGAATTAAAATTGGATCCCATAATATATAGAAAAATTTACGATTAGAAAAAATAGCAAATCCCTAATATATATCAACTTTTATAGTAGCTACACGGATATTCCTTGGAATATCGTTTGACCTTCTAGAATTCTTGATATACACTTTTATTATAAATACAAACCTACGTAACAACTTCCAAACATCACAATTCTAACAAAAAAAATTCACTAAACCGGGTCTCGTGATCTGGTGGTAAAGGAACCTCAGCTGAGGTGCCCGGATTTAACATGATTTCCGTTTGCCCTCCAAGACTTTCTTCGCCTGCGCGACACGATGAGATAGTCGGACTAGTGGGAGGTCCGAATACTTGGATTTTCAAAAAAAATAAAAAAAATCACTCATGTCTCCTAATATGAAAATCATATGCTCAAAGAGTCAAATAAAAACTCAAACATGAAATAAGTATTAACTTTTGTAAACTATATTTTCAAAATTATTCAATTTAGATTGTTATAATCATTGAAATATAATTAAATTATTTTAAAGATTTTCATTTTTATACATTAAAATGAATAATTTTTAATAATATTAAATGAAAATTAGAATTTAAATTAATTAATTCTCGGAAATAAATTTGAATATTTTCTAGTGAATGAGCCAAATAACAAAATACCACATGAAAATAAATAATAACTTTGTTTTAATGTTATAAATAATATTAATAATATATAGATAGTTTTATTTTTTATATTTGAGATAGAAACGAATATATTTTTCCTAACATATTTTTTTAAAAAAATCTTTGAAACTGTATTTTCGAAACTATTCAATTTAGATTGTTATAATCATTTAAATATAATTAAAATATTTTATATAATTTCTAATAATATTTAATGATAATTAGAGTTTACATAAAAATAAATTTGTGAAATAAATTTTAAAAAGATACTAAAAATATTTGCTAGATTTGATTTTAAAATTTCCAGTTGTCGTTTGAATAAAAAATAAAATTTTTAGAAGATATATTAATTAAATTATGTTAAAATTAATAATTTTTCTAATGAATGGTCCAAAATGAAAATATCATACATAAATAAGTCATGACTTTATATTTTAATAGTATAGATGTTTTAATCGTATAAATAAATATTAAATATATAGATAGTTTTATTTTTATATTTGAGATAGAAATGAATATTTTTTCTAACATAATTTATTTAAAATCTTTGTAAACTGTATTTTTCAAAAAATATTTAATTTAGATTGTTATAATCATTGAAAGATATTTAAAATATTTTATTGAATTGTTTTAAATAATATTTAATTATAGTTAGAGTTTAAATTAAATAAATTTTAGAAATAAATTTTAAAAAGATACTAAAATGATTTTGTTAGATTTGATTTTAAAATTTCCAGTTGTCTTTTAAATAAAAAATAAGATTTTAAAGATATATTAATTAAATTGTGTAAAATATAATAAAGTTTCTAATGAATGGTCCAAAATGAAATATCACACATGAAAGAAGTCATGACTTCTATTTTAATAGTATACTAGATTCTGACCACCCTTTGAAAGGGCGGGTGTAACTTTTGTTTTATTATTTTTTTAGAAACTTAATTTATATATTTGTGTTTTGGTAATTATATTTTTAATTAATATTAATTTCATTTAATATAATTTTTGGTATTATATTAAATTGTCAAGTTGCATAACTATATATTGTGTGATATGCATTTCGGAAGACTATTTTAAAACTTTATTCTTAAAGTTTGCAACATATTATATTTTCTTAGTAGTTACCTAATCATAAATTATTCAAGAATATTTGTACCCAAAAATATCTAACTCGGAATCGACCCGAGGAGTTTCATACTTAGCGTTTTGAAACTCAATCCAGATCTGTGGTTGAACCGGCAAACCCGATGACCCAAAATAATTCAGTTTGGGTTTCTGAAAAAAACAATATTTAAAACCCTAATAAAACACACACAAAAATCACTACCCGGTTACGGTTGAAACACTGGTTGAACCGGTAGATAACTTTTTACTTTTTTATTAGTTTTTTAATTATGTTTTTATAATCAGTTTTGTATAATTTTTAATAAAGAAGTTATGTTTTTCAATTTTGTTATCGGACACTTTATTAATAATTACAACAATATATTTTGTTTTATAGATTAGAATAATAGATTTCCTAAGATATTTTTGTTTGTTAAATAAATACTGTGATTTTGGAATTAGACATAAAACAATATTTTTTTCTAACAAAGTATATTTAAAATCTTTGTAAAATTTATTTTTTGAAACTTAATCAATTTAAATATTATAGTTGAAATATAATTTAAATATTTTATATAATTATTATCTGTGTTTAAAAATATAAAAAATAATTTAATTTCTAATAATACTTTACTTTACTTAGAATTTAAATTAAATAATTTTGGAGTAAATTTAAAAATATTTCAAACAAAATTTGTTAGATGTTATTTCTTAAATATTCATTTGTGTTTCAAATAAAAAGATAAATATATTGAAAGATATTACAATTAAACTATGTAAAATTTAATAATTTTTTAAAAGGAATTGTCCAAATGAAAAATCAAACATTAAATAAGTTATGATTTTTTTCAATAGTATAGATATAGATCGAAGATATGGATATTGTATGGAGTACCTTTGTAATCAAATATTTTATTTATGTTTATTTTAATATGACAATCAAAGATTAATTAAAAGCCATAACTGAGAGAAAGTGAAAACTGATGGAAACATTTATACCCCAAATTTTGAAACAACATAACCTCATAAATTAAATAAAAGATATAAATTAATCATATTTCAAGTCTCTCAAATAACAGTTTGAAGTTATGTTCTCAAAAAATTAGTATATAAATATATAGTATGTACTTATTTCCTCCCAGAAACACCAAGATCAAGAAGCAGACAACGATGAAGGCCTCCATGAGCATAATCATAATATTCTCCTTTATCTTCTTTGCAGCCTTTGTTGGCTCTATGGCTGGGAATATAAACCCCGAGGAAGCTTGCATAAGAGGAAGCATTGCCCTGTCCCTATCACCAACCTCTTCTGCGGAACCCAAGAGATCAAAGCTGGACAATCTTGTGGACCAATTTTGCAGAGACACAAGCCGTGCCATCATGTTCTATGTGTGGTTGAACAAAAAGTTCCCGTCTCACTACATCAAAACTTTGTGTAATGTTTTCGAAAACGACGAAAAGAAAGTGAAGGAGTATGTTACTGAGAGATGGTTGGGATCTTTGAAGCTCGCTTCTGGTTTAACTTGTGTTTCTCATTAACACTTATGTTATGATTTTGATAATTTTAAAAGGTAATAGTACCATTAATTGGTATATGCAATATTATGAAATATAACCATAGGAATCAAGTTGTTCACCTAGGATCAATATTACAACAGAAAATTTATATACGTCAAAGAAATCAAAAATGATTCATGAATTGGTTTCAAATTGTTGAAAAATAATATTCTATTACTGTTAAGCAAACTTAAAGACTAGGGATGAAGTATACTTTCACATCAATTTAACTTACAAAAAATATTGATTCGATTGTGGGTCTAGATTATTTTTCGGTTTGGTATAGTATTTGGTGTCCAGATATATACGTTATCTTATATGAAAGTTCACATAAGTATTTTAATTCCAAAAGTAAATATGCGTTTCAAATGCAGATCAAAGTCTAATCTTATTCTTAAAAAAAACATTTCCATCCAAAATTATATACACTTCTATTACATTAGACTTTTTCTTAATTTAATTAAGAGTTTGGAATTATATATGAGCGAAATATTTTAAAATGAGTAATCAAATACTCTTTTATTGAATAAAAGATAAATAGAGATCTTACATTGTAAGTTTTGGTGATTAAAAAAAAGAGTCAAACTCCACAAGAGTTTCCTCCTGGACCACCATAATTAAAATTGAACTGAAGATCAGTAAACATATAATCACCATATCTTAATCCGTAACACTTTCCACTATCAAGTAGCTTTTCAGTCGGAGCAGAATCGAATCTACGTTGGTCATAATCAGAATTCAAGAATTCCACATTTGTGAAAATTGCTGAACTCTTAGGATTTTTCGATGGTAGTTGACCGTTACCCATTGGAGGGCTTGAACCAGAAGGGGAAGCTTGAACAGTACCCCCAACCCCAACCATCTTTGCACCATCACTTAGAAGATCAAATAGCTCTTTTGGCCAGTATCCAATATCGACATTAGGTTTATCTTTTATAAGTTCAGTGATCCACCAGTTTCCTGTTCTTTTATCCTTTTGCAAATATAATAACAAGAAAAGACATTAGTTAACAAAATCTATCTTAAAAGTATGGAGTATCTATAAATTATAAGAAAATTAATACAACTAAGTTGTTGCCAAGTTTAATATTGTCCCTTTGATAATAATTTCCATGTTTAAAACGTGTAAATTACCCTAAAAAACACAAACCTAAAAAATGTATACCTGATGAATGGAAAAGCGGTAGGAGCCAACATATGGACTAGGTTCATTAGGTATCAATAGGATCATCTTTGGCTACTGAACAAATCCTGGACAGTTTCACATTGTAACACCCTTTCCCATTTCTTTCCCTATCAAAATGTTAGAAAAAAAAAACTTAATTTCCATTAGAGCGTTATGTATAGTTATATGAGCATATTGGTTAAATAATTACAGAATATTTGAATTAGTAACTATATAAAAACTTAATCTACATACCCCCTCCAGCCATCCATAAGACCATACACGTTGATCACCGACATACACCTGGATTTTATCTTGGTGATATAGGATGGATATTATTCAATAATTAACAGAATATTTGAATTAGTAATATAAAATGACCACAATATTTATTATATAAAGATACCATCCACCCTAGCTTGGCATGAAATTAGTCCTCGGGTTCCCAAGATAAATGGAAGCCATAAACGAAGCTTGGTCTTTTGCCGGACGTTTCAATTCCAATACAGTAAACCAGCCTTGGACACCCATGATAAGGAGCCGCACTTGTAGATCTCACTCCAGCAATCTAATAGTCAACCCATTACATTTGTATGGTTTAAATACAAAATGTGTTTTCTTTCTCACTATACTATATATTAGGAATAGTATCTGACCACTTACGAATACTATGTAAATGAAATAGATCAATTAACTTATAACCCACTAGTCTTGTACTAGAAAATCTATAAAACGTAATATAAAGGTCGGTCCTAAACACACCTAATAAAACATTGGCTTTGGTATTAAATTTTTTTAAATATAATAAACAAAAGCACATGTCCAAATTGTTTAAGTTTAGTAAAAAATTCTTACTTAATATCTATAAGGACCATTTTAAAATATAATAAACAAAAGCACATGTCCAAATTGTGTAACTCAGTATTTCCATTTTATAAAGACGAGAAAGGTAGAGAGAGATAAAAAAATTTCTGGTCAGAGAAACTAAACAGAAAAATACAAGATATTATTTATCACGTGCGGTTTTATGATTAGCCTACATTATTTTGTGATTTAAAATTAATTATTAATTAGATCATATTAAAAATTTATTATTAAAATAGTTTGCAAAACTCCTTGGTACCATATCAGCAGTGGAAATACTCTAATTTCTAGAATTTCAGATCCAGTCGTCGTAACATATTACTCCATGCCGTTTCATATTAAGTGTCGTTGTGTAGAAAAAAAATTTTGTTACAAAATAAGTGTTGTTTTTCGACTTTCGATACAAAATTTTTAATTTTTTTAGTGTAATTTATTTTTCTATTGGTTGAAGTATGGTTAGTGTTATATGTAATTGTGTACAAAGTTAAAGAGGACACTTAGTATAAAAGAGATGAGTTATAAAGTACTAAAAAGTTTTTAACATGTGTTCCATGGCTGTCGGCTGTTAAAGGATTGAAATGCATCTCCTCAAAACGCCGAGCGTTTGATACATATTCTGTTGTAGTTCTCAATATAGGAATGGTTCCATCTGGACATCTTATTTTCTTGTTGTTATTCTCTTTTCCCAGCTTGATATATTGATTCTGGCCTTGAAAACTGACGGGTTTCATACTTTCCAAAGAATAATTAAAGTTAATGGAAAATAATATGCAGAGTCAAAGAAGAAAACAATAGTCTTAAAGAGCAAGAAACCTGAATTTGTGGGTTTGAGCAAGGGGATGATTAAGTGATGGTGCTGGTAGAAAAAAGGATAATCCCCCCCCCACGGGCCAGTCGTATGCACGTTCTCGGCCTATCTGATGACAAACAGAGCATTCATTAAACAATTTTGATTCTATTCAGTATGTCAAAATAATATAATGACCTTGAAGGATTCTGGGAGAGCCGTTAATTTGATTCGGACACACAAAGTATGCTTGAGAACAAAAGTGCTACAACGTTAAGAAGGAGAGCCTGTAACCCAACCATCCTCATACTAGATGACATTCTACTAGTTTTTGTTTTCTTTCAGGCTACAAATATTCTATTATATATATTCATCTAACGATGTGCAGGAGAGAAAAAAAATCAACATAATTAATTAGCAGTTACCATTTTAATTAAAAAATTAAAACCATAATTACCAGTGTTCCTTCCGTTTCACTTAGATAAATATTCTAGAAAAAATTTGTTTCACAAAGATATAATTTTTATGTTTTCTATGATAATTTTGTAAACTTCAAAAAATTAATTGAGTTTATTGAGTTACTATTGCTGTTAAAAATTAATAAAAATTGAAATTACAGAAAATAATACATTTATTATAGTGATTTAATGTGTTTTCTTAATATGTGTGAAACACCAAAAATAGAGTATTATATTTTTTATTTCACTCTTTATTTAATTAATTTCAAATATTAAATTAATAAAAATATGAATTAAAAATAAAAACCATAATTATCAGTTATTAGTGAAGTTTTATTGAAAGCAAACCTCTCTTCATCAAACAATAGTATAGATTGTTTGGTGTAAGTTAATAATAGTATAGATGATTAAACACTTTTTATGATTCCTATATATATTTAGTTTAATTGCATTTAATATTAATTTTCTCTTCATCGGATTTTATAGTGAAATCTATTAAAAAAATATAAAATAATCAAAACATACTTTTTCTATTTAACTAAAACTTTATAAACTAAAAGTAATAATTATATATTTCTTTAATTATAACAGCAAAAATTTGTATTCTTTGGACTCATAACTTTTGAATGGTTACCAGATGCTAATGAAACACATAACACTATATAACTTTTCTATGACATAAAAATAATTCTTTTTAAAATAAGAAATAAATAAAAAAGTTATATGATTTATATTATTAAAGTAAACAGAAAATTAGCATAGCTATAAAATTATTGTTAAAATTTAATAATACCCGTTCATAATTATCTGAAGATAATAAAAATATTTATTAAATAATCATTAAAATTGTTTTAAAGCCTTACAATTAAAAAGATTATTTATTAAAATTAATGAAATAACTTAAAATCATAGAAAACATGAAAAATGAGAAACATATAAGGGTAATTCTCTCAAATAATCATTTTTAAATTTTTATCACAAAGATAACCAAATAGTCTTTTTATTTTAAAATTTTAATATTTATTTTATTTTTCTTAATTTTAAAACCTCACCTCCAAAATCTCACTTCATAACTTTAAATTATATAAGTCTAAATTAGTTTAACCAAATTGATACAAGTGTATATTTACACTCTTTAATAAAGTCTATTTTAATCATTTTTCTCCTTAAAAACTATTTTTTTGATACAAATTTTTCTAGGGCTATCATAGAATATTTCTAAAATTATATTAAAAATAAATAACCACTAATTTTTTTTAGAAAATAATAATTAAAAGAATATTTATTAAAAATAATGACTCAACTTAAAATCATGGTAAATATGACAAATAAGTTTCTAAAAGTTATTAAGAACATGACAAATAAACAACATTATTTCAAATTATGGAGAACATGACAAATCAATAAAATCAATTTTGAAATAATAGTATAGATCTAGGGTTTGATTTTTATTTTAGAAATGTTTATTGTATATATGTTTAAGATTAAGATCTATTTTTAAATTTTATTTGTGGAACAAATTTCAAATAAAATATAACTCTTATGTTGGAAAGCACATAACACGGGATGTAGGAATTTGTCTTTTTACTGCTATAAAGACGTAAGTTTCTAAAGTTTGCTGCAAACTTATAGCAATTAATAAAATGATTGGCGTAGATTTAGGAATATAGATAATTGCTGGACAGCAACTACCCGTCACAGTCTTATCTCTAAATGCTCTAGATTTAGGATTATAGATATAATTATTGCTGGACAGCAACTACCAGTTACAATATCTCAAATATTGTTACATAGATTTTCATTACTTGTGTATAGAATTCTATTGATTGTTATTAACTTTTAAAGTAGGAAATTAAGGAATGGTAAGAAAAATGTTAAAGAGAATCATTTCAATCATTAAAGAGGTAAAATGTCATTATACCCCCTAATATATATATAAATAATACAGAAAAAATATTTTTTATAATTTTGAAATATATATTTTGAAATTTGAAATTTTTATATAAAAGTTTGCGATTTTTTCAACTTTTTTTAAAAAAATATATTTTTGAAAATTCGAGAATAATTTTTAAAAATATTAAAAAAATATGAAATTTTTAATAATTTTTTTCTAATTTTTAAGTTTTGATTTATATTATGTTAAAGTTGTGATTTGTATTATTTCATTCTTCAATTTTGTATGTTTTTTTATGTGAGTGTATTTTATTATATAGATTTCAAAAATCTTATGGGTATATATGATATTCTCAAAGTTGAATCTTATTGAGACGAAATAAAAAAAATTTACATTCTAATAATAATAGATTTTAATAGAATCTTAAAATCAATGAAAACTAAAAAATTTCAATAACAAAAGTTTTTTGAGTAGAATTTAAAAATCTTCATCCCAATAATAATGGATTATACTCATATTTTAAAAGTTCATAAACCAATAATAATAATAGAATCTCAAAATTTAATAACTTTTGTAGAATTTTACTACCAATAACCCTACTAAGAGAACTTCCATCGTCAAATTTTACCCACAATATGTTACCATTAAAAAGAATTAAAAAGGAAGAAAAAGGAGAAAGTATGACAAAGTATCTATGAGCATCTCTAAGGACACCTCTAAGAGCATGCACATTGAGGGTTCATAAGGGGGTTTCACACAGTTTTCTAGCTATGAACAGTGATGAACCCGTGCCTTTGGGGTTCACTCTGGTGAACCCGTATCATCACTGTTCACGACACGTGGCGGCCAGCGATTGGTCTATCTTTTTTTTTTTTTTTTTTTTTTAAAAAAAAAACAAAAAAGAAAACAAAAAATTTATAATTAAAAAATGAAAAGATGAACCCCAAGGGAGGTTCATTGATGTGGATGCCCTAACAACGTAGAGTTGTGAAAACAAGTTCTCAACATTAAAAATAATCCAAAAAATAAAAAGTAGAAAAACAATCAAATAAATTTTTTAAATTAGATGTTTAAGAGCACCTCAATATATGTATATATATATATATATATATTAGTATTTAACTATAAGATTTTAAAATTTAATTCAAAAATTCTTTATAGAGATAATTTGAATTGAGTTTGCAGTAAATTAAAAAAAATATAATTAATATTAATATTCAATATATACATACACATATATGTATTTGAAAATTTCCGAAGTTAAATCCTTATTAAATGCTACTCTAATAACCTTAGTGAAACCCATTAACCAAGTGTTACTTTCATATTAGTTGAAGCTAAAAAGTAGATAAAATTTAATTACTTAATCAACTGTATTAAAATATTAATAATTATCTTTTAAGATACTTAGTAGAAATTTCCACTGGTAAGAATGC
Organism: Moricandia moricandioides; assembly: GCA_905132885.1. Classification (NCBI taxonomy): domain Eukaryota; kingdom Viridiplantae; phylum Streptophyta; class Magnoliopsida; order Brassicales; family Brassicaceae; genus Moricandia; species Moricandia moricandioides. The sequence continues at coordinate 26,212 of CAJHQQ010003704.1, forward strand.
AATAAATGGAAAACAATCTTACAATACTAAAAATTGGATATACTCAAATTCTAGCTATGCCACATCACTTTAAAAAATCCTCCATTCAGTCACGTCACTTATAATCATCAATTATCATTCACCATTAATCCAATACCATTATTTCATCATATTCTTTTCATCTTCTCTTTTGCAAATTGTATAATTAAATTACAAAGTTGAATGTAATCAAACTAATTAAACATTTTCTACTTCTATCGTCCCTCCATTTCCTGTTTGATATTTGTTTCTTTGATGTATTGCAATTGCGCATGTGGTCATCTACTATGTTTCAAGTGCGTGCATCGGTCCCATCAGATATAACGTTATGTTTCACTTTCCCATTAACTTCATTTCCTGCCTCAAAAGGTTATACCCGCTCTCGCCCATAACAAGAGAGAAGCACAAGTCTGAGTGAGTTCTTTGTTGCTAACACTTTCTCTATGTTAAGGTGTAACTTTGGTTGATTATAGTTTGTTTCAGTGTCATGTTTCAGAGGATGAACAAGCATTAGACTATTTCTCACCTCAAATTGATTAACCCAAAGGCGTCTGTATGTGGTGGATGTTTCTTTAAATTTCTTGATTTACACTTGAGATCCTTTATTTTTTTGAGTTTTTAATCTTTTCTCTTTCACACATTATTGTATTCAGATGAGCGGAAGGTTATCACGGGAATATTGGACTTGAAGTTACAAGGATATGGATAGAGAACCAACAACCTTACGGGTTTTTGTATGAATGCTGAACTGGACTGCGGAGGATCGCTCGGAACCATCAACAGCAAAGGGATTTGGTGTTCCACCCATCAGTAAGATCGGCCCGATGGGTCATGGAGCCTTCTTTTAAATCAATCAACAAAATGCCAAACTCCCTTCATGGACACCAACGAACCGTATTAAGGTTCTGCTTGGCATTCTTTAAAGAATGTTTCACTCATTTCTTCTACGGGAAGCCAAGTGCCTTATTTTCATTGTGATGGTTACATGTCTGAGAGACACTTCGTGTATTAGGATTAGGAGGCCTTGAATATACAAGGTATAGGTTATTAATTCTGATCCTATTTTAATTTTTCAAGTGAACATACGCTACAAAAAGAAATGTTTGCGAAGCATTGGTTTCAGGCATAAGACAGGAAACTTTAATGTAGACAAGTCACGAGGCAGCAATCGTGGAACGTGGGAGGCTAGCCACAGCCCACCACCATGTTCCAGCTTAAAGCTAACAAAGCATAACTGAGGGCTGAGAGATTGTAAAGATTTAACTACTTCATGTGACAATCTCGCCTAAGGTAGATCCTCAATCAAAAAGAGCATCGTACTTTCATATCAAAACCTTGATGCTTCCTTCTAGATATATGTGCAGATTTCATATCCTAAAAGGCTAAAACTCATATCTTTGTGTTTGCGAGTTGAGTGTTTATTTTGTCAAAAAAAATGAAGTGAAACGAGTGCTTATACCTTAATCTAAATTTGTTCTGAATATTGTGTAATACATGTTTAAAATATTAAAATTGTTTATTACTTGATTCTAAGTCTCTTTAATTTTTTGTAACAAGAGATTTTTTAACAAGAGTGTTAAGTAGCAATGTGAAATAATTTATCCATCCCAAGAATGATTTTCTTATTTTGGAGAGTTATGGTTTAGTTTATATGAATATATAAGTTTTGGTGGTGGTTTTCACTTGAAGTTTTTCTCTTAGAATATTTGGTTTGTGTTTTATTTTTCATTTGTAATGTGCTTTCATAAGCCGGTTTTAGAAACAATAGTATTTTGGGTCAATTTTAGATTCATTTTATTCATGTAAAAATACATATTTTCTATGATTACAACATGTCCTAATAAAAATAAAGAAAACAACTTGGAGTTTAGTCTCGAAAAATTCATGACTTAAATTGTATATTTTGTTATAGTTATAGTGATATGTCACTTAAATTTTGAACTGTACAATTTCTCATAAATATACAATTTATTATTGGAAATGGAAATTTCAAAATTTAAAATTTAAATATTGTTTTATATTTTATTTCACAATAATTTTTCATACAGATAATATTCCTAGAATATGGATACACTACATAAATATTGTGTATACTTTGATAAAACTATGATAATCTTAATTAATAAAAAATAATTATACATGTGTAAATAATATTTAATTTTATCAACATTGGAAACTAAAAAAGCGAAGATGTATGGATTCATTATATGCATTATGTTGGAGAATATTATTAACCATCAACATAATCTGAAATAGCATCTTGATACTTCTTTCAAACATATTTTCTATAGGCAACGTACACACTCACTCATTTCTATATAACATCTTTGAGTTTGTGTAGATATAAATATATGCCTAAATATTACTCCATTCATTTCATTATAAGTATCATTTTAATATTTTTCATAGAGATTAAGAATATTGTATAATAAACTAATATACCCTTATTTAATGTATGATTACTTAAATAAAAATAATTTAAATAGAATCTATTAGTTATTTAAAAGGGCTAAAAAATGAATTTAATGTACAAAAATTGCATTGAAATTACAGAATGAGACTTATTTTGAAACAAAAAATAAATTTACAATGACACTTAATATGAAACAGAGGGAGTATAAGTGACTTTTTCTCGATCTTACAAACATAAATGCAAGTTTAATGATGAAAATAAATACTTTCACAAAATTAAAAACATTAAAATGAAAAAAAATCATATTTGTGACCGCATTAATCTCAAAATATATAAAAAATAAAACTTATATTAATTAACCATATGTTACATATTTTAGAACTAATAAAAACAGTGCAGATAAATTAGTATTCACCATAATACCATTAACATGAATTTACTTCAATTTCATAAGAAATACTCAAAATTTTAAATGACAATTAAAAAAATACAATGGAAATATAACATTATATCATGTATAAGTCAAAAAGAATAATAACTGAATAATATCATATTCAATTCCTCTATTTAGGGCCTGACTAAAAATTGTTACGTTTGTGAAATTTAAACTACCAATTGCAACAGTGGTTAAATAATAAATTAACAATATTTATATTTATATAATTATAAAAATATTAAAAATTACACTATTATAATAAATATAACTTACATTAATTGAATTTTTTAAATAATACAAAATATTTTTGTTTAAAGTTATAATATAAATTAAAATATAGTATATTATAGTTTTGGTATTTCTATTATTTCAGTTCAAATTTTTATTTTTTTATTTGAATAATTTGTTATTTATATAATTGTTCGAAAAATAAATTTTTTCACCCACCCGCAACCGCAAACGCTAGCTAAAACTAACTTTTTGATTTTAGAAGTTTATATCGGTTTGAAGTAATTTATAGCGTTTTCTATGCCGAAAAAGTTGCGTTTGCGGGTGATAGCAAGGAAATCAGTCATGTCTTTAATATTTTGTTTCACAAATAGAAAATCAATTTGATAATATTAAAAATATATGTGCTACAAAGTATAAATTTTTAGAAAGACATATTTCAAATTTAGTAGAAAAAATATTAAGCAAAAACTAAGGAAAATTATATCGTTCATAAAATATTTATAAAAAATACAAGTTTAAACAAAATAATTTATATAATAAAATAAATGCTCACTAAATTTAAAATGCATAAACCGCGCGTATCGCGGTGAAAAGCTCTAGTAATAATAATAAAGTAAAGAAAAGTACCAGGGAAGTTGTTTAAACGTCAAAATCATTTCTCTGCAAAGGAACTACACGTATATCCATAGATAGAGATGGCCCAACCCCGTGGCCTGCGGGTTGAACACCATTTAGGCCCAACACGGGGCGGGTCTGGACAAGTAAATATCTGTCCATGAATTGGCGGGTCACGCGGGTTGAACCCAGGCGGTTTGCGGGTTGTTGGATTGTAACTCATGACGGGTTAGCGGGTTCCGCGGATTGACCGCATAAGAAAGTCTATTCTTCATCTTCTGTAACTCATTGCATATAAACGATGCATGTGGTAGTTTGAGTACAAATACAAGGATAAATCATGGTCATTCGATTTTTCAATCTTCAGTTGAGAGAGATAGAGAAATGTCACAGAGATGTCACTCATTCAAGCTCCTTCGGTGAGATTTATTCTTACAACTAATTTAAGTTTTTTGTAGGTAACCCGCGGGTCAACCCGCAAAGAAAGTAATATAAGCTGGACGGGCTTGGACAAGACATTTCTGGCCGCAACCCACCATGAGCCCAACGCTGCGCGGGCCTGATGAACTGACTGAACCGCTGGCGGTCTGTCCATATGGACGCGGGTTAACCAGTTTGACAACTCTATCCACAGATGCTATTTCTGCTTCAAATATACTTTAATAATTAAAATAGTTTATTATCACTATCTTGAAATAAAGTAATAATATATTTGGGAAGATACTCACCTTGGAGATACCATAAGTTTAACTGTCTATAGAATTTTTTATCATAGATGCCACCATTTAATAGATCATATTTAAAACACAAATTAAAATAACAAAATTACATTAAAATACTACGTAAGCTGTGAAAACCTTTTTTTAAGACCCCACACCAATAATTAAGCACTAGTAAGCTAGTTTAGTAAGTCAACATAACGCGTTCGAAAATCCACATAAGATCCACGTTTCATTTCCCAGTGTCACAAATCTAAGGTGAGAGTGAGAGAAGACTGATACCGACGCCGTTTGACAGATGTCTCTGGACTCTTCTTCTTCCTTCCCCGGGTAAAATAAAAAGATAACGTGGTCTCCAACGCAAACGTATTACAGAGAAGGCAGAAGAAGATATGGCGTCTTCGTTTTTCCAGAGATTAGTAGATCCGAAGAAAGAACTTCTTTGGCTCGTTTGCATATGAAGTCTGTCTCTAACCGCCTCCGCAAATACCGGTACCTTCTCTCTCCTCTCTCTCTCTCCTCTTCTCTCTCTCTCTCTCTCTCTCTCTCTCTTCTCTCTTCTCTCTCTCTCTCTCTCTCTTCTCTCTCTCTCTCTCTGTTTAGGAAGTTCGAAACCCTAGCTCTTTTGTTGGCTTATTGTCAAATTCGGATTTATCACGGGTTTCTACCTTAAAATCAATTATCGATAAGTGGATTAGTCATAACTGATGGTTTTTATTAGTCAGAAATCTCCGGAAAATTTTAAGACATGTATACTCGGTCGATCGAGTCAAATATAACAATTATATCCAGTCATAGGGTTATATTAATTATTTAGAATCTGAGTTCTGATACCATGTCAGGGACCTATCACGGACTTTCAACTTAAAATGCATTTGGCGATAAGTGGACTAGATGTTTTGTTTCTAATACTTATTGTCCTCTGATTCTTGATGTTACTGAATATTAGGTCTTAGATACGATGATCTATACGGACCCTATGTACGATCTGGACATTAAGGAAGCACTTAACCGGTTGCCTAGAGAGGTTGTTGATGCTCGGAACCAGCGTCTTAAGCGTGCAATGGATCTCTCCATGAAACATGAGTACCTCCCAGCTGATCTCCAGGTATGGTTTAAAACTAAGTGAGACAGATCTTTAGAGATAGGCCATAGCTCTTGGAGTTAGAATCCATTATATTTAAAACCCTATTTTATTTGTAATTGCACAGGCAATGCAGACACCCTTCAGGAGCTACCTCCAAGAAATGCTGGCTCTTGTAAGTCACTTGCAAGTTCTTGTTAGAACAAAAACAGAACTAATCCAACTCTGTTTTGCCTTAAAACCACCTGATGTTTTATTTGTTAGAACAAAATCAGATCTCATCTTCTGGTGCTAGATGAATGATCAAAACTGAATGTGTTTTCTCCATCTACAGCTTTCTTAAGTTAGTAAAAAATAAAAATCATGTCATAGACTTTGGGTTTCTTTTTAGTGTTAGAGGAATCCTATATAGAAAAGTCCTTACATGGGGATTCATGTGCATGTGCAGGTGAAGCGGGAGAGAGCTGAGAGAGAGGCTTTGGGAGCTCTACCTCTCTACCAGAGAACCATTCCTTAAGCATATTAGTTAGTCTCTCTTGTCCTAGATGGGAAGGTCCTCTTAACCAAACAGATCCTAGTCATCTCTCTGTTATATTATTTTATGCGTCAATTTGCCAAACAATTTGCTTTGTATGGCTATGTACGGTCCATGTTTATGCACTCGTAAGGTTGTATAAGATAAGATGTGTAATGTTCAAGGTTGTATAATAAGCTTTCTTAAGTTATGGATTGCAAGAGTGAAAGATTCATAGTAGTTTGTACAACTTAACCAAAAAGGAGGTTAAGGGTTATATCTTTACAAAGTTCCTCAAAGATGCCACATTAAACATCTTTTACATGAATTATGTGCAACGAGGTTTTGCACGGTCCGGTGAATGAGTCGGTGGTAGGACAAGAATAATAAGATAAGGTGTTCTATTTAATAGAGTGGTCAGTAGAAAACGATATGGAGTTTTATTGAAGACATTTCATGTGAGTCATATTAACACAGGGGCCAAAAACATTAATGAAATAATTAAAAATAAAATAAAATGGTGAATAAAATTAAAATGTGAAGTTACTTTCTAGTCACTCCTAGTCTTTTATCTCACAGTTGCCAATTATTGAGGGACTTTTGTTAAAGTGACGGTTCAATATTAAGCTATCTATGTTGTGAACTTAGTTTTAGGAACTACGAAGAGTTAGATTCATTGACTTAATATAATTTAACAGACGTTAAACATTTTTGTCTTTACTGTATGATTAACCTGAAGAATACTAAAAGATAGGTTACGGATAGTTTGTGTCTGTTATGGAGAAGAGTGATGAGACCCGACAAATGCATGATCCTGCCTTGTGCTCCTCTTTCTTTTCTATAATTATAAGTGACCCACCCACACACCTTTCTCGTCTATTTAGCTCTCGCTGTGTTTTGTATTCAGACTTCAACATTTTATCTATTATAAGTTCAAACTTTGCTTCATAAAAATCCTAATCAATATTTTTGGTTGCTCAGTAGTTAGATATTGACCACCCTAATCAACACTACGTTGATACTTTTTGTGCTATATAATTACGATTTCCAGGACCGAATCTCAACACAGCCGTAAAGACTTTAGCTTAATTTTTTTGAGAGTTTTTACATAAACATAAACTCCTAATTCGTGAAAACAAATTTGTTTTACTGAATTTTTCTTTTTTAAGTTTCAAGTCCAAAATTTCAGATTTGACCCCAATAATTTCTGACCTAGTTTGTTACGTAATTGCTAGTACACACTTGATCAGTAGTGGATTTAGAAACTAACTTTTATCTTGGACAAAACTAAAAAATATTATTAATACATTTACAAAATTAAATTTTCGACAGGAGCATTATCAAATTTTTGTACAAATATACACTAGCTACAAAAAAATTATGGTGGGCAATTGGCCCCACCCCACTGATCACATAGATTCACCCCTGCACGTGATATTACAAGATTCAAGTTATAGTTAGAGTGTTTCACTAACTACTAGAATCTTGCATTGGTTTTCAAAGGTTTCGTAATCGCTGAACAAGTGAATATAAAACCATAAAGGTTTGTTGGATAAAAAAAATTGTTTCTTTGTAAATTTGATCTTCTACTAACTTTATATACCCGAGTCATTTCCACATCTGTTTACTGAAACAAACCTATTGTTTTTACAATTCTACGTTATACTTTATACTGTTGTCTTTTCAGATGGCTTAAACAAACCAATTGGGACTTAACAAAGTTTATTAGTATTATGTGATTAATACTAATTTTATCTCGCATAATTTAGAGAAATACATTCATTTAGAAATTGGAAATAATTATATTGGCACGCGTAATTAGTTACCCTTTCTTGGCATGCTAAAGATGAGAATAAGAGGCAGTTCTTGATTTTCGAGGCCGACCTTAGAAACCGCATTCTTGGCCAGTGAACGGCTTCTTCATTGCTTAGCTTACACATTTCTCATTTCTATAATTCTAAAATACCAAAAAAAAACGCACGAAAAGACGAATCAAAAAGAAGACAAAAGAGTTTTAAAAAGATGTTCACAACAAAGGAAAAATAAAACTCATGTGAACTTTGTTTTTGGTGTAACACATGCCACGCCACGAGAAACGATTCTCCTCTGTAGTATCTCCACCGACATTCTATCAAAACGACAAAAGTGGCCTTCTCTAGAGTTATCATAACTAATCAGGTATGTCATATAGATTCAGATGTAAGATTACTAAAAAAACATCTCAATTATTTTCACAATCTTGGATTTGAGTGTTGTTAAACATGTGTCAATGGCATGTGGATATGAAGAGATTATCATAAACTAATTACATTTAATGTGTTTTTTCTTTGGTTGTCTGTCTTCAGTCTTCCCTAGTCACCGCCTCACCGAGATAAGGAGTCATATGACTATAATAAGAATAAAAATATTAACCTAATTTTTTTGTTATTAATTTGGAAGTACCACCAATATGTCAATAATACACCAAATCTCTGCAAAGGAGTGAGGTCACAACCCCACATGGGATACGTGAAACTACATCAGTGGCACACACTCGTGATATATAGCAACCTCCAAGGGCACTTTGATAATTGAAGCTCCTTATAAAGCTATTGCCACAAGCCTCTTTGTTAATCACTTTGTACACTCAACACTTGTCTCTTCTCTCTTAGGTGTTACTTTACAATGGGAGGCGTCACCGTCTTGTCTCTCTTTCCTCCTCATCGCCACCGCAAATTCTGCCGTTGTCTCCTTCCGCGACGGTAAGCTTTATTTTTACACCTTTACGTACACAATTACACTAATTCATATTTACTACAAAGAAAATTAACCATAGTTAACTGTTATGATGATTTTAGGATAGATATATTATTCATAAGCGGATAAATTACAACTCTAACCCTGTTTCATGTGACAAAACACACTGCAATAAAGTTTTTGGACATTTCCAATCGATGAAATTGAGTTTCGTCCATTAATACAGGCCACTTCACGTGCCTATAGTTCTTCATTTTTCTAATTAATTATACTCTTTCTATTTTATATAAAGTGTCATGTAAATTTTTTCACATTTATTTAAAAATTAATTGAAATGTATTTATGTTTTTCATTAATTACAACTAGTGAACCAATAACATTTGAAATAAACAAATTTATTTATAAGATCAATGTATTTTATAATTAATATTTAACTTAAAGTGATTAAAAATTATATTGGAATTATAAAAAAAATATTTTTTATGTAATAAAAAAAAGTTAAAGCGACAATTAGTCAGAAACATAGAGTATCAAGAATCGCTAATACTAAAAAGGGCATTATGGTAATTCACAGGGATGTTACCGAACGGTGATTTCGAACTAGGACCAAAACCATCGGACATGAAAGGAACCGAAGTGTTGAACAAGATGGCAATCCCAAACTGGGAAGTCACAGGCTTCGTCGAGTACATAAGCTCAGGACACAAACAAGGAGACATGCTTCTCGTTGTCCCCGCCGGAAAATTCGCAGTTAGGCTAGGAAACGAAGCATCCATCAAGCAAAGACTCAAAGTTGTGAAAGGAATGTATTACTCGCTCACTTTCAGCGCTGCTAGGACGTGTGCTCAAGACGAACGTCTCAACATCTCTGTGGCACCTGACTCGGGGGTGATTCCAGTGCAGACGGTGTATAGTAAGTAGTGGTTGGGATCTATACGCTTGGGCGTTTCAGGCTGAGAGTGAGATCGCAGAGATAGTGATTCATAATCCAGGTGAAGAAGAGGATCCAGCTTGTGGACCACTCATTGATGGTATTGCCATGAAAGCTCTTTACCCTCCACGACCAACCAACAGTAAGTACAAAGTATATACTCTGTTTTTTCAGATTCTTGAACATCTTATATAGAAGTTATATGCATGTGTATAAACAACATAAGTAGTAAAGTGTTTATAAAGTTAAACATCTATCTAACACATTCATTTTCATTTGTACATACGTAGGAGTAATGTTTTAAAAAATTAGTGTAGGCATTCGACTAGAGGATTTGTGATATGTTTCTTAAAATTCGATTTATATTGTTCTAAATCAGTTAAACCAATTAGATTATGACTAGTTTAATAATATCATCTTTACTATCAATTTTTCTGTAAATAAGTAATTAATGATATATTTTCTCCAGTCGTTTTTTCTTTTCAGTATATCTAATTTTAAAATATCAAATTATTTTTTAATAAAACAGAAAAAACTTAAAATATGTAACACAAATTCAAGATATATAACATACTAAGTCATAAAATAATCTAATTACTCTAATATTTCTGTAGAACACTTAATTATCTTCTAACGATTTTTTTGAACATTGCTCAAGAATAAATTAGTGACAACATCCATCATTAACTGTAAAGGTATACAATGTGAGGGCATCATTATCCTAGAACCCCATTTAGAGTTCTTAATTTTTTTTTATTTTTTTTTACTGTTTAAAAAAAAAGAAAAAAAAATTTAAAAAACAAACCAATCACGGGCCGCCACGTGTCAGTGGGACCCGCAAACAGTGTAAGAAACTCTTTTAAAACCGGTTCTTATTTAGTAGTTTTTAGAAGCGGTTCTTGCACTGTTCATCGGCCCACATGTCAGTGGAGCCCGCGAACAGTGCAAGAAAACCCTCCTAAGAAACCCGGATGATCATGCTCTGAGCTATATGCAAGTATTTCTACTCCTATGTATGTGTATACAAATGAATGTATTAGACCATCTTCAACCTAGGAACCAAAGTGGGGGTGCTTATTATTTTTTTATTTTTTATTTTTTAAAAAAGAAAAAAAGAAAAAGAATCAATTGCGGTCGCCACGTGTCAGTGGAGACCCGCAAACAGTCAAGCAACTAATCAAAATGGTTCTTAATTAGAGAAAATAAGAGTTGGTTTTAGGGGGTGCTAGTGGAGCCCACCCCTTAAGCCACCCACTAAGGCCATCATTATCCCCTAGAAACCCCTAATGGGGTTCTTAAATGTTTTTTTTGCTGTTTAGAAAAAGAAATTACAAAAACGAACCAATCGCGGGCCGCCACGTGTCAGTGGGGCCTGCAAACAGTGTAAGAAACTCTCTAAAAACCGGTTCTTATTTAGTAGTTTTTAAAAGCGGTTCTTGCACTGTTCATGGACACCCACTGACGCGAACAGTGCAAGAAACCCTCCCTAAGAACCCCGGATAATCATGCTCTAAGCACCCCCATTGCACATGCCTTTATATACATGTATAACTTGACTCCTGATATAAAATGTTTTTTAAATTATTATATGTTTGATGTGACAGAGAACATATTGAAAAACGGAGGATTTGAAGAAGGACCACTAGTACTACCAGGCTCAACAACAGGAGTTTTGATCCCACGTTCATGGAAGACGCACCACTCTCCTCACCCGGGTTGGATGTCGAGTCTCTCAAAGCCGTCAAGTACGTAGACACAGAACACTTCTCAATCCACAAGTCGCCGAGCCATTGAGCTAGTCGCTGGCAAAGAGAGCGCCATCGCTCAAGTGGTTTAGACCATCATTGGGAAGACTTACGTCCTTTCATTTGCGGTAGGAGACGCCAAACAACGCTTGCAAAGGATCAATGGTGGTTGAAGCTTTCGCAGGAAAAGATACGCTTAAGGTACCTACGAGTCACGTGCACTGGAGGTTTTAAACGAGCTTCGATCAGGTTTGTCGCGGTTTCGACCAGAACTAGAGTTATGTTTTTATAGTACTTTCTATGCTATGAGGAGCGATGATTTCTCGTCTCTATGTGGCTGTGATTGACGACGTCAAAGCTTATAAGCGCTCGTAAGTAGATGAATGAAACCTTAATTTACTACAAGAAGTGAAGTGTTTGGGCTTTATTTTTATAATATTTTCTTTTGGTGTGTGTATTTTATTGGTGTCAAGGAGAGATTTATTTAGGGTTTATATCTGCCTTTGCTTAGATTGTGTTTACTTGCATGAGAAGGCCAAAAGGTGGTGGCACATTTTCTTATGTATGTATGCAAGCCTTTATCTTTTTGGAATTTTTTTTTACAAATTTACATGAATAAAAGTGTATGCATATTTGATATAATATCAATAGAACAAAATACATCATCCTAATTCATACCAAGCATAGAAGCATATATGTCACAAAAAAGCTCATCTTAAATTAGACTAGTATCATCACACTGACAAATTACTTAATTGTTGCAAATACAATAGTAAGTGGTAAACACTTATAATGAGCTTAACTCATAGGAAGGAGACGAGAGGTTCTCTTGAATCTCTTCATTCATTGACAAAATGCACTCTAACAGCAGTAACCACACCTCCTGAGCCTTCAAGTTCACAAACAACAATGTCTCCTTCTTTCTTGTTGTACTTCTTACATATAGCTGCCCAGCCATTGAAACAGTGTAGTTGCTGTAGATTCTTAGGTATGCATGGGGACATATGGGGACCAAACTTCAAGCATACTTCTGAATCACCTCTTGTTCACATACTATTAGCAAAATATAACAGAGGAAAAATACAAAAAGTGTTAGCTTCATAGGCACAAACATAAAGTAAAAAAGCCTTTGTCTGCAAAAAGATCTAAAAAGGTGATGTTATTACCAGAACATCGATGGTTTTGGAAAGTATGAAACTGTTTCATTCAATACAAAGGTCTTACCGAGGCAGAGCCAGAAGCAAAGCGCAGCTGCATAGGAAGGGGTTTCTGGTGAGTAGCTGCAAGAGGTGCTGAGATGGCCTCTTTGAAGAAGTGCAAATCTTTTTTTTATAGATTCTCACTTCAGTAAACATTGGGTCCTCGTGTGTGAAGATCAAGATATCACTTGGACCTAACAAGTTGTCATCCAAAAACTCATCCCAATCTTCTTCTTCCATGAACAGACCATTCTTGTCTTGCTGGAGCCAGACTTACCACGAATTTTCCCCTAAGAAACACTAAACACCAGCCTGTGCTCAAATGCACCGTGTGTTCTTCTCACAAAACCTTCAGGAATAATCCTCTACATAAACCAAGAGACCAGAACAGTTGACAAAAAGGACAAACAATACAAGCATAGAAGAGGAAACATGAGAGTAAAAGCAGAACAAGATCTCTTCAAAGTTTCTTGAAACT
>CAJHQQ010003705.1:0-39309 GCA_905132885.1 Moricandia moricandioides
AAGATGGTGGCCATGTACTGAAGGAGAAGAGAGAGGGTGTACGATCCAAGTTCTTGTGGTCCCAAAAGTCATGCCGGTTCATGCATGAGTGTTAAAGGGAACCAAACCTGGTCCCTTTGGTAAGCGATTCATGAACATCTTGGTCTTTAAATGCTATTTTATAATAATCTGGTTGTGTTGTGGTGTTGATTCTAAAGCCTGAGGACTGTTTGAAAAGAAGATTGTTAGATTGTTGTTGATTTAAAAATCTGTCCTTGTTGCTGTTTGAGTTGTGTTATGGAGCATTGAGAATTGTTTTAAAATTGTGAGAAGTTGTTTTTAAAAGTGCTTAGCCTGAATTCTTAAGTGTTGTGTATTGTTAGGATGTTAAGATTTAAATCTTGTTCCAGCATGCATTCATTGACGATAAATTGAATTGTTTTAAGGCTGAAGCATGGTGTGGTGGTTTTGTTTTTTAAAAGCACCGGTTCATATATTGTGCATTTGCATTCATGAATGAAGCCTGTAGAAGCTGGTGCATTGGGGGGACTTGGAAAGCTGCCTTGTCTGAAGATTAGACTCATATCTAAATTGCTAAGTGAACAAATCAAAGGTATGTATGGTCATCAAAGTATCCAAACAGGGTAAAGTCTTAATATTCATTGTCCATGGTCTGTCAAGTCTTTGCAAGGACTTCAATAAAGGATCATTCAACCGGGTTTAGGAAGTGGCGTGTCTATGCAAAGAGGCTGTTCAGAGCAGTCTTGGTTGTTTGTGCATGAAAGCTTAGCTCAGTTCAATGCGGCCTCTATGGTGAGGTGATTGAAACTGAAGCTTAAGGATCCACACAACCTCCCATCAAGTTCATGTTGCCATTAAGAGGTTGCAACTGGCCGAGTGTGAGGGATTCAAGTGACAAACTAGTCACTCCTCAACCAAACAAAAGGGAAGTAACTTGAACTCAAACTAATACAAGTTATTCATCATTTCTTTCTAAATCTCAAAATGATTCTTAAAAATGCTTGTCTTGATTGGTTCTGATTGCTGTGGTTAACTAGAATAACTACTAGTGCTTTATCTTAGTGAAAACCATCATTGGTATCTTGCTTCCTTTAGAAGAATGTCTAAGTTGCTAGAATCACTGGTTTTGTTTAAACTATTGAACTTTGCCTAAGTATGTTATCCTTGTGAACATTCTTGATAAGTACTGATGCACCTTTGGGATAATGTATCAGGTACCACTGCTTGAGCCTCACTGAAGATTATCATGGTCGTTTCCTAGCTTCTCTAAGGTGGCTGTGAAGTCAGTTGAGAGGGGGAGACTCAAACCGGGTCTATGAAGAGGTCAAGCTGAGTTTTATGAGTGGGCAAGCTGTGACGTGTTACTGCCTCTGTTTAGGCCACGATCCAGAGTCCTTTGTGTCCAACAACACTGGTTCTAATGCACAAAGGCTCAATGGCCAATCCCTAGGCCTTGAAGGATCTTACTCTTTTCCTTATCAAAGTTTTATCCCTAAGGAGGGTTTTCTTTGGTAAGGTTTTTAATGAGGAGTGACTTCAGGGTTCCAAGCTTGACTTAGGATCTCTAGAGTCAAGCTTGAGGGGGAGTGTTAACCTGAAGTGAGAAAACAACTCACTAAAGGCTTATGTGCAAAGCTTGGGCAAAACCATTTTTGGAGACTGATCAAGATCTAAAGAGGGTCCAGAAGATTATGCTGAGCTAGAACAAGGTTCAAGAAGGGCATATGATCAAGGAAGAACACATTGGAAAAGTTTGGGAGCAAATGGTTGAGATGTGCAAAAATAGGGCGACTGTACGGACGGCCGTACGGACCGTACGGACCAGGTCGACTCCAATCTTGCACACTCGACCATTTCAGCATATTTTGGGTTTGTGCAAAATTAGGGCGAAAAGTGTACGGACCAAACCCTAATCCGTACACTCTCTGATGAAGACTTGTGTCCTAAGGTATGAAGAAGACGAAATGGAAGTTATGGATAAGGGAGAAAAGATTCTAAGGTATATTCTGGTCTGAGGAAGGAACCAAGAAGGTGCTAAGCTCTCTTGACCGTTTGTGGATAAGGCTACCCTTTATTGACTCGTCAACAAGCAAGGAAGACCAGCCAGCCTGTCATGATCTGTTCCCTTGTGCTGAAAAGGAAGAGCAAGCTGTATTATGAACCTAGACTGGTCTATGGACGTATTCAGGTACATTGCTGGCACATTCCTAGCCAAGCTTCTCTCCTGGTCATAAAGCTCCCAAGACCTGATCTGAGTTGTCCATTTCAAACCAGACAATCTCCACTCTCCATTTCTTATCCTTAGCTTTAGGGACAGAAGTTATGTTTTGCTTATATATAGCCATTAATGGCGAGTGTAAACTCTAAGTGTGAGAGGGGGATTTTCCCTCCTCCTTCATAGTCTCAAAGTTACCTTGTCTCTCTAATCTCTTCATTTTATGGTTCTGGATCTCTATTCTGATGTTCTTAGTCTACCAGTCTCCTAATCTCTTAGTCTCTCACGCCTATCCTTGATTCTTTCATCAGTCTCTCTTTCATTGTTACACAAGACTCATTACCAACCTGTTGAGGCAGATTCATCACGCATACAAACAGCCTGAGATCTGAAAATCTAACATTGAGTAGCCTAGGAACACAACCTTAGTACTCCTAGTTTCAAGCTTGTTTCTATGCTGACCTGGCTGCAAAACATAACACAAGCACCCAAATACACACAAGTGATTAGTAGAGGGTTTTCTTTTGTTTAATACCTCATATGGTGTGAGATCATCTAGAACTCTAGTTGGAGTCCCATTGATCAGATAACAAGATGTCATCACAGCATCACTCCAAAATTGGTTTGGTACATTTGTGTAGAACATCATGGATATTGCCACCTCCATTAGATGTATATTCTTCCTCTCAGCTACACCATTTTGTTGTGGTGTATATGGGCAGCTGGTTTGGTGAATGATTCCATGTTTGGCTAGATGTGTTTTGAATGCAAGACTTGTGTATTCTCCTCCATTATCTGACCTGAACACATTGAAGTGGTTTGTTATGTAGTTTTCAAAATTAATAAAGGCCTCTAGCACCCTATCTTTTGATTGAATCATAGTTAACCAAGTATACTTAGATTTTTGATTTATAAATGTAACAAAGTATCTATGATTCTCTCTAGAGCTGCATGGAGCTGTCCAAACATCAGAATGAATAAGATCAAAGCAGTTTTCATAAATAGTAGATGACTTAGGAAACACACTCTTGCAATGTTTGCCAAGAATACAAGCCTCACAGCCATCATTTCTAAAGGAGACATCAGGCAATAACAGGTTCAGTGCACGAGAATGGGGATGGCCTAACCTAGCATGCCATAATACATCATTATCTAAAGCAGGAATTGAACTAAAAGCATAAGGTAAACTTGAACTAGTCCTGGTGTCTTCAAGTAGGTACAAGTCCTCCTTTGTAACACCTTTCCCAATCAACTTAAGAGTCTCAATATCCTGAAACACAACATCGTTAGGACTAAAAATAACCTTGCAGTTAAGATCAGTAGCAGCTTTCATGACAAATAATAAATTAGATGCAAAAGTTGGCATGTAAAATGCTTTTGTGTCTTTACCAAACACTTTCAAAGTTCTTACACCTTTTATTGGGATTTTATCACCATTAGCAATCATGACATTACCTAAAGCAGGCTCTACATTACTAATCAACCTAGCATCACTAATCATGTGGTGAGAAGCACCTGAGTCTATAACTAATGGCTTAAAACAAGTAAATGCATTCAGTGATGTAAAAAGAGCATTAGGCAGTCTATATGAAGCAATTAGGGAAGTACCAAGTGTGTTACCAGAGTTCTCCTTGGGAGCTTTAATGAGAGCATCAAGGTCTGACCTCTTGATTGTCTCATCTTGGTTAGTCCTCACAGTAGAACAGCCACTGAAAGCCAAGGTCTTCCCTTCACCCATTTCACCAGAGAAGTGAGCTCTTGCATCCATGTATGGTGTCCTGAACTTCTGAGGTTTGAGGTGAGAGTGAAGGATCCAGCATTTGTCCTTCCCATGACCTTTCTTCTTGCAGTGATCACACACCCAAATTTTCTTCTCTTCTGGTTTATAGAACCCCTTGTTAGCCACCCCTTCAGCTCTGACTTCTCCAGCTTTGTTTGCCATGATGAGTTCTCCTTTTCCTCCAAAGACACCTACTGAGCCTTGTTCCTTCTGAATCTGAGCATAAACCTCTTCAAGTGTTGGAAGTTTCTCACTCCTTAGGATGTTCTTGATTAGGTCATTATAGCCAGGGTTGAGAGTGAACAGCAAGGCAAACACCTTGTCTTGTTCTCTCCTCTCAATGAGCACATTAGGATCAACAGTTCCTAGTCTCAGCATCTCTAGCTCAGCCCACAAAGCTCTGAACTTCCCAAAATGCTGAGTGAAAACAGTGTCCTCTTGACTGAGAGTGTTGATAGCTTTATTGACTTCAAGAACTCTACTTAAGTTGGAAATGTTACCATAAACCTTCTGTAGAGTATCCACAACTCCTTGGAAGTTTCATAGTAGGAGTAAGCTTCCAATATTAACGGTTCAAGGCTGTTCTGGATGACTGACAAGACCATGAGATCCTCTTGAACCCATTTGCTTTCATTAACCAACACCACTTCCTCCTTACCATCCCCTCCTAGGATAGTCTTCTTTGGGGTTGTGCCTTCAGTCACATGTTCCCAGAGACCTCTGCCTCCAAGAGCAGTCTTGACAAGCCTTGTTAGAATTGTTGGAATGAAGAAGGAAGAAGCACCAGTTGAGAGCGAAGGTCGCTTGTGCAAATATTGTGCAAAGATAATGATGTGCAAAGTTTGTACAAAAAGATTATCTTGCACAAGATTTGCACAAGAAAGATAATGATGTGCAAAGTTCGGGTCAGTCTCAAAACACCCAAAGATCAATGTGCAAAACAAGGGTTGAAGATAATCTTTGGTGCAAAGTTTGTGCAAAAGAATCAAGACCAATGTGCATAGTCCGGGTGAGTTTTATGTCGACCAAAAAAGAAAAAAAAGTGTTGGCGCCCTCGGTTTGAATTCAAACCGAGGTCACATGTCCACTTGACCAAAGAGCTGTTGGGACCTGTCTCTTTCTCGTCCAGACTGCAGCAAGTCTCCTTGTCCTCTACCTAATATAGTTGTTTATTCATTGTCTAAGAAAATATTAGTTTATGCTTCCCCAGAGATAGTCTTTGTTTAATAGCTTTGTTGTCTTGTTCCTTGGCTACTTAAAGCCACTCTTGTATCACGAAATGAGCAAGGAAAGAGGAGTTCTCTTACTTCATTATACTCAGTTCCATCTATTCTCTAGTTACTAATTCTCTCTGAATCTCTTATACTCTCAAGAACACTGTCTTTCTCCTTATACTCTCCATCACATTCTCCTCCATTCTCTCTGGTTTCTTACACTCTTCTTCACCTAAATCGACCATACTTTGTTCCTACAACTCCCTCACACTCTGTTCTATATATTCTCACATGGTATCAGAGCTCTCAAGCTCCTGAAACCTCTAAAGCTTCCGCAAATCTGTTTCTGTTCAATCATCTTTTTTAAACTCTGTTTTTTGTTCCATCCTTGTATCCTCTGGTCCAGAGGTTTTCCAGGAGGGAATAATCTCACCAGAACTCAAGATAAAGGAGGTCTTTAGTCTCTGGATTTCAAGAAAGCTTCAGCTCAGTCCAGCAAGCTTCTTCAAAGTCCAGATTCAAGCTCAGTCTCTCGCAAACCAGTGGGTACTCTCTATTGTCTACTGCTCCAAAAATCTCCAAGATGAATAACACAAGAAGTATGGCGACTCCAATGGTGATCCCTGTGGTGCTCAAAGGGTCAAACTACCTCCTCTGGTCCAGACTTGTGAAGACTGCCCTTGGAGGAAAAGGTTTGTGGAACCATTGTACACAAGCAGCTCCATATAATCTTGAAGATGGAGGCAAATGGCAACAAGGAGATCTCATGGTCCTGTTCATCCTCTAAAGCTCTCTTGAAGCTTCCATTATGGAGGCTTACTGTTACTATGAGAGTGCTAAAGAGCTTTGGGAGACTCTCCACAAGGTTTATGGCAACTCATCCAACTTGAGCCGAGTGTATGAGCTCAAAAAGGCCATAAACGACCTGTCTCAGGAGGAGATGGAGTTTACTGACCACTTTGGAAGTTCAGGTCCCTTCGGGCTGAACTTGATATGCTAAGACCATCTACAACAGACACAAACATACTCAATGAAAGAAGAGAGCAAGACAAGGTGTTTGGGCTACTCCTCACTCTTCATCCAGCATTCAATGATCTAGTGAAGCACATACTGAGGTCAGACAAGCTGTCATCTCTTGAAGAAGTGTGCTCCCAAATTCAAAAGGAACAAGGGTCACACGATTTGTTTGAAGAAAAGGAGTCTCTTTCCCTTGCCAATCAAGCAGCTGCTACTCCTCAGTCACCAAAGACTTATTACAAGAAGGAGGAAAGGAGAGGAATCAGGTGTGAGCACTGCAAACGAGATGGTCATACCAAGGAGAAGTGTTGGGACCTTCACCCACACCTCAAACCTTCTAAGTTCAGATGAACCATGGCCATAGAGGTTCAAGGAACTAGCTCAGGTTCCTTGGTTGTAAGTTAACCTCCTAAACTTCAATAAGAGCTTGTTTAATTGTTTGTGTTTTGTCTGGTCTAGGCGAGTTGCTTAGCTCCTGTTTTGTGTCTTGTTGCATTGATAGAAGTCTAGGAGAGTTTCCTGGTCTTATAATGCATCCATAAATGTTTAGGGTAATTATATGAGTTATCTAGTCTCTGGTTTTGTCATTTGAGCTTGTTACTGGTTAAAATGATCATAAAAATAGCCTAAATACCTTGTAATTGATGAGTTATCATTCATGTGCATTTTATGAGTTGTTTGCTTGGATTTGAACTGAATGAGTTGTTTAGATTCAGTCCAGTGCATCTTGTTAATAATTATGGATCATACTTGGTGAGTTATCAAGTTCTGATCCTAATGTGTGGTCTAATTCTTGCTGGAGGTTGAGTGATGTTTCAGGTACATAAGAGGTGCTAGCTGTCTATCACCAATCCGAGACAAAGAAGAAGGCTTTGCCCATGTGTTCAGAGCCTACACATGATGTATATTCCTGTTTGATTCAGAGCCTACACATGATGTATATTCCTGACCATGGAGAGACAACTTGTGTGTAGAGAGCCGGTTGATTTAAGCGCATGCCATTTCGTTGTTGAGCTCATGGTTCCAAGAGACACACAAGGAAGAGTTGTTCTAGGCAATGGAGAGGAGATCAAGGGAGGAGGAACTGGTTGACTTAAGCGCAGCTGTTGGGGTGATGCGCTCCTGGTTCTAGCTCAGTCTTGCTCACTTCCAAGCTTGGTCCTTCCCTATACTCTCTGGATCAAGCTTGAAAAGGGGTAATGAAGAAGCAATCCTGAAGATCCAGCCGCCACAAGCCATTAGCAAGCTGTGGAGTTCACACTTGCATCATAAATCAGATCAAAGAAGACTTGATGTGATCATGGACCAGTGCAACAAGTAAGAGGATGTAACCAGGAATGCAACCATGGATAAATCAGCTAGTGAAGATGATTTAGCCATTCCAGAAGGTCCCATGACTCGTTCTAGAACTAAGAAACTAAACGAAGCCATTGGAGGATTACTTAGACTCGTATGGAAACAAGAAGAAGGTCTTGGACAAAGCTTGATGATCCGAGATACTTTGATCACCATTCAAGCTATCTCCTCATCTAGCTGAGTTAGTACTTAGGCAAGTACTTGTGTGTGCTCTTTTCCTTGCTCTTGGTTTTGTCCCAAAGAGGTTTTCCGGAGGAAGGTTTTTAACGAGGCCACAAGCTACTTGACACATCACCTAGGTGCTAATATCGGTCCAAGGCTAAGAAGACAACTCTATCTATTTACCTTATGTTATGTTTTAAGCTATAGTTTCTATGTTATGTTATTTCTCGAAACCTAAGGCATATTCCTTGGTTTCTCTATTTAAACGCTTGTAAACTCTCATTCTGAATCAAGCAGTCTTTTATCAAAAACCTTTTGTCTACTCTTTCTCTGTTCTTTGTCGAGTGTAAGAGTTTGCTGGTGATTCATATCCGGCGTCTAAGGGTTCTAGTTTGGTGTGTCGTATCCGATCTAGATCCTAGGAGTATCAAGGAGTCCATCCGCATCTCTTTGTGTCACCAATCGAACCACATACCTTGATAAGCTTGAGTCTCTGATTCGTTTAGGCAAGGATCTATCTCATCTGATCCAGAGTAACATCCTAGGATCATATTAAGTGGTATCAAAGGAACTCTGGATAGGCAAGTTCTCGATCTCTCTTTGGTTTCAAGTCGAACTTTTTGACTTCTCATAAAACCGATTGATCGATCTGAGATTTGTTGTTGTTTTTCGTAGAATCTAATCATATTTTTGTTTGATATTGATCCATCTGTGTTGAATCCTGATAGATCTAAAAGTTCTTACCATATTTGGATTCAAACTAAACCGATCCGTGTGAAAGAAGTAATCGAATCGTTTGATCTGTTGAATCACTTGCGATTGAAGTTGTTTGCTTTAGCTTTTTGATCTAATCTGATCTGATCGTATTCATCTTAGGTTCTGATTTCATAAAACTTAAACTGATTAATCTGATCTGAAGATTTGTCGATTGAATTCTCTGATCCGTGATCTGCAAGTTTGTTCTTTTGAATTTTTTGAAAAAGCGGGTTTTGTTTCGATTGCTCAATCTATTTGAATTCTCTTGAACAACTTACTTGTCTAAGTTATTTCTGATTCAGGTACATGGTGAACGAGTCAGAAGAGGAAGCAGAACTTGTCAGGCAGAACAAGCTACTGAGGGATCAAATGACTGATCAACTAAACCAAACGATGATCTCCACGGTTGCTGATATGATTAAGACCAGTATAAGGGAACTCCGTGATGAAGTAAGGCTAGAGATGAGGCAGGCTACTGGTCAGGGGAACAGCAATGACCCTAGAAGAGAAAGGGTGAACCAAACTCAACAAGAACCAGAAGAATCTAGGAGGAACCAGCGTGAGCATGCTGGATCACAAGAAACTGACAACTACTATGAACACCACCATAGTTCTTCTTCTAGAGACAGCCGGAGGAGGCAGAGACGTGATCAAGAAGGAAGGAGACATCAACGTGATGATCTAGCTGGACTAAAGCTAAAAATACCTCCCTTTTATGGCAAGGCTGATCCGGATGCCTATTTGGAGTTGGAGAAGAAGATAGAGCTTGTCTTTGATTGTCAGCAGTACACTCAAGCTCAAAAGATTCAAATAGCAGCAACTGAGTTCTATGGTTATGCTCTGAGTTGGTGGGATCAACTAGTGACTACTAGGAGACGCAACCAAGAGTATCCAGTTGAATCTTGGCATGAGATGAAATCTATTATGCGCAAGAGGTTTGTTCCAAGTCATTACCACCGTGATCTCCATCAGAAACTAAGGAAGCTCACTCAAGGATCTAGGTCCGTGGAAGAATACTTTCAAGAGATGGAACTGCTTATGCTAAGAGCTTGTGTTTCTGAGGATAGAGAAGCCACCATGTCCCGGTTTCTACGAGGACTCAATCGTGAGATTCAAGACAATGTGGAGATGCAACATTATGTGGAGCTAGAAGATATGTTGCATAAAGCTATTATTGTGGAACAACAGCTTAAAAGAAAAGGACACTCACGCTCTAGTTATGGGACTTCAAAGTTTCATACCCCTAAGGAGGAAAAGCCAGCCTACACTAAGGAGAGCAAACCATATTCTAAAGAGGAAGCAAAGCCAACTGTGGTGTTTGGGAAGGATAAAGGAAAGGCCGTATCTACCAGTTCAAGAGCTAGAGACGTCATGTGTTTCAAATGCCAAGGAAGAGGGCATTATGCCAATGAATGCATCAACAAACGGATCATGATTCTGCTTGAGAATGGAGAATATGAGTCTGAAGATGACAACAGAAGATGATCACGAGCAGTCAGAAGAAGAGTATGAAGAAGAACCAGTGAGAGGAAGACTGTTGGTAGCTAGAAGGCTCTTGAACCTACAAACAAAGACTGAGGAACTTGAGCAACGAGAAAATCTGTTCTATACCCGGTGTATGGTGCAAGGAAAGGTTTGTAGCCTCATTGTAGATGGAGGAAGCTGTGTCAATGTTGCTAGTGAGACAATGGTAAAGAAGTTGGGATTGAAGGTTCAAAGACATCCAAAACCTTATCGGCTACAATGGCTTAATGAAGAAGGGGAAATGAAGGTATCAAGTCAAGTGCTGGTACCTCTTGCTATTGGGCGATATGAGGATGAAATCTTGTGTGATGTGTTACCAATGGAAGCTAGTCACATCCTCTTGGGAAGGCCTTGGCAATCAGATAGACGTGTGATACATGATGGTTATACCAACAAGCACTGATTTGAGTTCAAGGGAAAGAAGACTGTGTTGATACCCTTAACCCCTAAGGATGTGCAACAAGATTAACTTCAACTTCAAAAGAAGAAAGAGATCGACCTTAAACCTGATCAAAGAAAGCAGCATAACTTTTATGCCAAACAGGGAGACATCAAAAGAACTCTTTACTCTCATCATTCGGTTATAATGCTTGTTTATAAGGAAACTCTTCTAACCATAACTGATTTAGCACCAGACTATCCGAGTGAACTTGTTTCTCTATTACAGGAGTATGAAGATGTGTTTCCAGATGATCAACCTATTGGTTTACCACCTATACGTGGGATTGAGCACCAAATAGACTTTGATCCTTGATCAACACTTCCAAACCGTCCAGCATACAGAACTAATCCTGTGGAGACCAAGGAATTGCAAAGACAAGTTGAGGAGCTGATGGAAAAGGGGCATATCAGAGAGAGTTTGAGTCCATGTGCTGTTCCGGTTCTTCTTGTCCATAAGAAGGATGGTAGCTGGTGCATGTGTGTTGATTGTAGAGCAATCAACAACATAACCGTGAAGTATCGCCATCCTATCCCTAGACTAGATGATATGCTTGATGAATTGCATGGTTCTTGCATCTTTTCTAAAATAGACTTGAAGAGTGGTTATCACCAAATTAATGAAAGATGGTGATGAGTGGAAAACTGCATTCAAAACTAAGCATGGGTTGTATGAATGGTTAGTTATGCCATTCGGATTAACAAATGCACCTAGTACATTCATGAGGTTGATGAATCATGTGCTTAGATCATTCATAGGCATCTTTGTTGTAGTATACTTTGATGACATTCTAGTCTATAGAAAGAACATTACTGATCATATAGAGCATCTTAGATCAGTTCTTGATGTGTTGAGAGGAGAGAAACTTTATGCAAACTTGAAGAAATGCACCTTTTGTACGGATAACTTGGTCTTTTTAGGCTTTGTTGTGAGTGCAGATGGTGTAAAGGTTGATCAGGAGAAGGTGAGAGCAATTCAAGAATGGCCAAGTCCTAAGACAGTAGGGAAGTAAGGAGCTTTCATGGACTTGCTGGTTTCTATAGACGCTTTGTGAAGGACTTCGGCACTATTGCAGCCCCTCTAACTGAAGTAATCAAGAAGGATGTGGGATTCAAGTGGGGAGAGGCACAGGAAACTGCTTTCCAGACCCTTAAAGAGAAGCTTACTCAATCTCCTCTTCTTATACTTCCTGACTTCTCTAAAACATTTGAAATCGAATGTGATGCTTCAGGGATTGGTATTGGTGCTGTATTGATGCAGGATAGGAGACCTATTGCATACTTCAGTGAGAAGCTTGGAGGAGCTACTCTCAACTATGCTACTTATGATAAAGAGCTATACGCTTTGGTGAGAGCGTTACAAACATGGCAACACTACCTATGGCCTAAGGAGTTTGTCATACACACTGATCATGAGTCCCTCAAGTACCTAAAAGGACAGAGTAAGCTTAGCAAGAGACACTCAAGATGGGTTGAGTTTATTGAGACATTTCCCTATGTCATCAAATACAAACAAGGTAAAGAAAACATAGTTGCTGATGCACTATCCCGAAGGTATGTTCTCTTGACCACTCTAGATGCCAAGCTACTAGGTTTTGAACAAATCAAAGGTCTGTATGAGGATGATCCTGACTTCAAAGAAGTTTATAAATCTTGTGAGAAACTTGCTATGGGTCATTACTTTAGGCATGATGGATTCTTATTCTATGATAATCGCCTTTGTGTTCCTAATTGTTCTTTGAGAGACTTGTTTGTTAGGGAATCCCATGGAGGAAGTCTAATGGGACATTTTGGAATTGCTAAAACTCTTAAGGTCTTGCAGGATCACTTCTTTTGGCCACACATGAAAAGAGATGTTGAGAGAGTCTGTGGAAGGTGTACAACGTGCAAGCAAGCTAAGTCTAAGGTCCAGTCCCATGGTTTTTACACTCCCATTCCTTATCATCCATGGAATGACATCTCTATGGACTTCATTGTAGGACTGCCTAGAACAAGAACTAGAAAGGATTCTATCTTTGTTGTGGTAGATAGATTTTCTAAGTTGGCACATTTCATAGCTTGTCATAAAACTGATGATGCATTACATGTTGCTAACTTGTTCTTTAAGGAGATAGTACGTTTGCATGGCATGCCTAGAACTATTGTATCAGATAGAGATGCTAAGTTCTTGAGTTACTTCTGGAAGACCCTTTGGTCTAAGCTAGGCACTAAACTGTTGTTCTCTACTACTTGTCATCCGCAAACTGATGGGCAAACTGAGGTAGTCAATAGGACATTAGGAACTCTCTTGCGTGCATTCATCAAAAAGAACTTGAAATCGTGGGGAAACTATTTGCCTCATTGTGAATTTGCATATAACCATTCAGTGCATTTTGCTTCTAAGTTCTCCCCTTTTGAAATTGTTTATGGGTTCAATCCCACCTCTCCTTTGGATCTAATGCATTTACCTGAGTGTGAAAGAGTTAGTATTGATGGCAAGAAGAAAGCAGAGATGGTGCAACAAATCCATGAACAAGCAAGGCACAATATTGAGGAAAAGACAAAGCAGTACGTCAAACAAGCAAACAAAGGCAGGCGTGAGATGGTCTTTGAAGTAGGTGACAAAGTGTGGGTTCACCTTAGAAAGGAGAGATTTACAAATGAAAGGAAATCCAAACTGATGTCAAGGATTGATGGTCCATTCGAGATCATTAAGAAAATCAGCAACAATGCATACAAGCTGGAGCTCCAAGGTAAGTATGATGTATCTAATAGCTTCAATGTTACTGATTTGGTTCCTTTTGTGGCAGATGAACCAGATTTGAGGACAAATCCTTTTCAAGTGGGAGAGGATGATGTGATCATGGACCAGTGCAACAAGGAAGATGATGTAACCAGGAATGCAACCATGGATCAATCAGCTAGTGAAGATGATTTAGCCATTCCAGAAGGTCCCATGACTCGTTCTAGAACTAAGAAACTAAACGAAGCCATTGGAGGATTACTTAGACTCGTATGGAAACAAGAAGAAGGTCTTGGACAAAGCTTGATGATCCGAGATACTTTGATCACCATTCAAGCTATCTCCTCATCTAGCTGAGTTAGTACTTAGGCAAGTACTTGTGTGTGCTCTTTTCCTTGCTCTTGGTTTTGTCCCAAAGAGGTTTTCTGGAGGAAGGTTTTTAATGAGGCCAAAAGCTACTTCACACATCACCTAGGTGCTAATATCGGTCCAAGCCTAAGAAGACAACTCTATCTATTTACCTTATGTTATGTTTTAAGCTATAGTTTCTATGTTATGTTATTTCTCGAAACCTAAGGCATATTCCTTGGTTTCTCTATTTAAACGCTTGTAAACTCTCATTCTGAATCAAGCAGTCTTTTATCAAAAACCTTTTGTCTACTCTTTCTCTGTTCTTTGTCGAGTGTAAGAGTTTGCTGGTGATTCATATCCGGCGTCTAAGGGTTCTAGTTTGGTGTGTCGTATCCGATCTAGATCCTAGGAGTATCAAGGAGTCCATCCGCATCTCTTTGTGTCACCAATCGATCCACATACCTTGATAAGCTTGAGTCTCTGATTCGTTTAGGCAAGGATCTATCCCATCTGATCCAGAGTAACATCCGAGGATCATATTAAGACTCAAGGAACTCACTGTCCCAATGCAAGCTTGGTCCTTCATTATTCTCAGTCCCAAGCATGCGATTGAGCTTCCATGATCTGAGTATTGTCTTACCAAGTGGGGAATTCAAGTCGAGTTCACTCCCCACCATACTTATGAAAGGGAAGCACCTTAAACTCATCTCAATACATTCATTATTGTCCTTATACTTAAAGTGTTATTGAGCTTAGTGTGATGAGTGCATTTCCTCAAGAACTGATGCACCTTTGGGATAATGTATCAGGTACCTTACTTGGTGATCTATGAAGCAGAAGCTGGTGGTCTCTAAAACTCCTTGAAGTGGCAAGTAGTCAGAAGAAAGGGGGAGACACAACCAGCCTAAAGAAGTGATCCAAGATGTTGATGTGGGCAAGCTGTGGAGTTCAAACTTGTACCATTATTTGAGGCCATGATCCAGAGCCTAAGGACTCCACCATGAGTTATCTGAAGTTCCTTAGGCTCACTGGCCAATCCCTAGGCTTTGGAGAACTCTACTCTTTTCCTTAGCTGGTTTTGTCCCAAATGGGTTTTCTAGCTAAGGTTTTTAATGAGGGAGCTTCTTCAAGGTTCCAAGCTTGTCCAAGGATCTCCTATGGTCAAGCTTGAGGGGGAGTGTTAGAATTGAAGGAAGAAGCACCAGTTAAGAGCGAAGGTCGCTTGTGCAAATATTGTGCAAAGATAATGATGTGCAAAGTTTGTACAAAAATATTATCTTGCGCAAGATTTGTACAAGAAAGATAATGATGTGCAAAGTTCGGGTCAGCCTCAAAACACCCAAAGATCAATGTGAAAAACAAGGGTTGAAGATAATCTTTGGTGCAAAGTTTGTGCAAAAGAATCAAGACCAATGTGCATAGTCCGGGTGAGTTTTATGTCGACCAAGAAAGAAAAAAAAGATGTTGGGGCCCTCGGTTTGAATTCAAACGGAGATCACATGTCCACTTGACCAAAGACCTGTTGGGACGTGTCTCTTTCTCGTCCAGACTGCAGCAAGTCTCCTTGTCCTCTACCTAATATAGTTGTTTATTCATTGTCTAAGAAAATATTAGTTTATGCTTCCCCAAAGATAGTCTTTGTTTAATAGCTTTGTTGTCTTGTTCCTTGGCTACTTAAAGCCACTCTTGTATCACGAAATGAGCAAGGAATGAGGAGTTCTCTTACTTCATTATACTCAGTTCCATCTATTCTCTAGTTACTAATTCTCTCTGAATCTCTTATACTCTCAAGAACACTCTCAAGAACACTGTCTTTCTCCTTATACTCTCCATCACATTCTCCTCCATTCTATCTGGTTTCTTACACTCTTCTTCACCTAAATCGACCATACTTTGTTCCTACAACTCCCTCACACTCTGTTCTATATATTCTCACAAGCCTAAACCACAGTAAGTAGTTAACTCCCTTGAGAGTAACAGGGACTACCACCATTTTTGAATTTTCCATCAAGAACACTCAAGAACAGCTATTATCTCGAGTGGTTAATGAAAGAGGATTTCGAAATATCAGAGTAAGAAAGTTGTAGTTTGCGGAAATAGTAAGAAAATATAGAGAGAATAAGGTTTCAGGACCAAGATTGCTCTGATACCATGAAAGTATTAGAGAATCTGGGGATTTAACTTGAAGAACATGAAGAACAAATGAAGAACATGAGAGAGAGAGAGGCAAAATTTCGTGTGGAGAGAGAGAGAGAGTGTATGAGGAACTTATTTTCTTGCTTAATGTGTTTATGGGAACAACCCATAAATAGGGAAACAAAATGCAAGCAGACAGAAGAGAAAATAATAAACAAATACATCAGAAACAACCAAATTGGCTCAGCCAGCAGCAGAGAAAGGGACAGGTCTGAAGTGGTCCCAGAAATTCAAATTCTTCAGCTCACATGTGACTTATTTCTTGTCTCCAACGTCCATATAGTCTTGGTGTGACAAAAATGAAGTTTTCTGGTTCAGGTAACCAGTTCTGATCCATTTAGCACTTCCTCTTGTCTTGCACACCAAGTTAGGGCAAGGTTGTACGGACAACCTTGTTCCACAAGCTTCACTTAAACACTTCTTCTTATTCTTCTGATTGTATTGTCTTTTATCACTCAATGTCTTCATTTCAACACGAAGTTGAATCAATATCATAGGATTTATGACGAAGAAGTTATCCCACTTTTAACCAACGTGATTCTAGTTTACCCTGTTTTGAGATTTGACAATTTCTTCTTGATTCTAATCAAAGCAGAATGAGTCACGATTTAAGAAGCTTGATTTGGACTCGTAAATCAGTGGATAATCACCCTGAAGTGGATAACTGAGATGATTCCAGTTTACCCTGTTTGGAGATTTTTCAATTGTTTCTTGATTCTAATCAAACCATAATGAATCACAATGTAAGAAGATTGATTTGGACTCATAAATAAGTGGCTAATCACCCTAAAGTTGAATCAAATCATAGGAGGTATAACGAAGAAGTTATCCAACTTTTAACCAACGTTATTCTAGTTTACCCTTTTTTGAGATTTTCCAATTTCTTCTTGATTCTAATCAAAGCAGAATGTGTCACGATTTAAGAAGCTTGATTTGGACTCATAAATCAGTGTATAATCACCCTGAAGTTGAATCGATATCATAGGAGTTATGATGAAGAAGTTATCCCACTTTTAAGCAAAGTGATTCCAGTTTACCCTGTTTGGAGATTTTGCAATTTCTTCTTGATTATAATGAAACCCGAATGAATCACGATGTAAAAAGATTTATTTCGAATAAAAAATCAGTGGATAATTACGCTGAAGTTGAATCAATATCATAGGAGTTATGATAAAGAAGTTATCCCACTTTTAGCCGAAGTGATTCCAGTTTACCATGTTTTGAGATTTGGCAATTTCTTCTTGATTCTTATCAAACCAGAATGAATCAAGATGTAAGAAGATTGTTTTGGACTAATAAATCAGTGGATAATCACCCTGAAGTTGAATCAATATCATAGGAGTTATGATGAAGAAGTTATCCCACTTTTAACCGAAGTGATTTCAGTTTATCCTGTTTGGAGATTTTGCAATTTCTTCTTGATTCTAATGAAACCAGAATGAATCACGATGTAAGAAGCCTTATTTGGACTCATAAATAAGTGGATAATCACCCTGAATTTGAATCAATATCATAGGAGTTATGATGAAGAAGTTATCCCACTTTTAACCGAAGTGATTCTAGTTTATCATGTTTGGAGATTTTGCATTTTCTTCTTTATTCTAATCAAATCAGAATGAATCACGATGTAAAAAGCTTGATTTAGTGATGCAACCATGATTGAGTCAGAAGACTATGCGGTCAAGGATAAACCGGAATGGCTAAATGGAAAGCTTGAAGATGAATCTAAGTCTGGCATGGAGCACAATCAGCTTACTTTTGCTGTGAAAATCATGTCAAACAAGATGGAAAAGATGTGGATCAGCCCCATGGATGATTTATACCTTTTTCTGGGTCAAAAAGAAGATCAATACACAAGTTGAGGATCCATTCTTTCTTTCAGCAAGGCTAGCCACAAAATTCAAGTCAAGGAGTCAGCCAAAATAGATAATTCTTGAGTTTTCAAGACAATTTTAGTTTTAATTAAGTTTTTCTTATTTTTTCTACAATTTTAGGACTTTTCAATTTCCTTCTTCTCTACTTAAACTCTCTTTTGTTTCTGAAAAAAACATTCACCTTTTTATCAAAATTCTCTTTAAATCTGTGAATCCCTTATTCATCCATGAACACTGATTGCTAGGAGTTCATTCTCTGCAAGCAAAACCTGTCTTTGATCGAAAACAGAGTTCATTCTCTTGATCAAGGACACATCTACACAAGATCTGATCAGTTCATATATCATTTCTGAAGATCATCCAATCAATCCATCCATCATCAACAAAATCAACCCAAATCTCTCTCAAAACCATTAGATCTTCCTTCAAAAGAATCAGGGACAAAGGATCTCCTCATCAGGGGTTCATCATTTGGTATCAGAGCAGATTTGAAGGCTCTTGATCTAGGGTTTGATTATAAAACTTTTCCACTTCTCTTTGTTTTGGGAATCTGTTTGCTATTCTCTGCAATTTTCTCTAAATTTTTTCTAGAAATCTCTTATCTTTTTATCTATTGAATCTGCAAGAGGGCCAACCAGATTTAAAAAAAAAAAAAAATCAAAAGAAAAGTTGAAGAGAAATCCAGCCTGGCTGAGGAGAAATCCAACCCTGGTGGTAAAGCCTCTTGCAAACAAAAATCTTGCAATCTTTCTATCTCTTTCTTGTGTTTTGGGGCTGGGTATTGTTCTCTAAAGCTAGATCTTTGTTTGTTGCTGAGCTACTGGATTCACAGAAAAAAAAATAACAGAAAAATCAGAGAGAAACACTTGAGAGATTGTGAGGCTTAGGCTATCTGTTATTGTGCTAATTTTTCTTGTTGAGATTCTAACAGGAAGCCATGTCTGGAGGAAGCAATTTTAGGAGGAGGCGTTCTGAGAAGGAGTTAGATTACAACTTGTTTGACTCTGCAACAAAAGCAGCCTTGAAAAGAAGAGAAAAGTCTATGAGAAAAAGAGATTCATATGATATTGATGAGTCTGCTTATGAGCAGGAAAGGATACAGTCCAGGAGGACACTGGAAAGGCTTAAAAGGAGGAGCACACATCATGATCAATTCAGTTCTTCCACAAATAGTGTGCTGGGAAAAAGACAGATTTTTTTAAGAAAAGATAAGTCTGTTTTTAACCATTCTGATTTTGTGCAGGAAAAGCCACGAGCAGTGAGGCAAGATGAACAAACTAGGAGGAGCAGAGAACTTCCTAGACATGTCTGTTGGAATTCATGAGTGTTTGTCTCATCTCAAGAGAGTCTTCAGTTAACTTGTAACTGAATCCTCTTCAACCATACAACAGGAACTCACCATTCAAAGGAAGAGACAACCAACTTGTGATTGAATCCTCATACACAGCTTACTATATAACCAAGAATCCTAGACAGTAAACTGGTTTTATGAAACAGAAACTCTCTAGTATGAATCTAATCCTTGAGAAGTAATACAACACTTAGAGTTTGTGTACTTAGATGAATGTGATTTAGAATCAGTAAGCTAGAGTTTAAGACAGTAGATAAAGAAGAGTTTAGAGTGAGTTTGACAAGTATTAGGCTGCCTTAAGAGAGAAAGAGCTAAGGCAGCCTCTAAACCATAATACGTAACTCCTTACATTGTGAATATTGTTTAGACACAAGCAAGAGAGAGAGAGCCACGAGTTTAGAGAGAGAAACTTGTCTATTGATTTTGATAAGTGTTACAAGTGATGGGGAAGCCTTTAAATAGGCAATACACATGATTAAACAATTACTAAAAAATGGAAACATAAACAAATAATTTTGTATATACTGAGAAGAGGCCAAAGGGGATAAAGCCAAGGTCTGGCTCGTCCAGGAAGAGTAGAAAGGGACAGGAGGAGAGACACAACCTTCCTTGGTGATAGTGACAGGTCTACACAGCTCCTTATGCACCCATGTGACTTCTTCTTGCTTAAATCAAACCAGATCCTTCCATTTGAATTCAAACTGAGTATCCTTAGGTTTCTGGAGCTTATAACGTCCACAAGGTCCTCCCTAACTCATTCCTTGTCTTGCAAGTCAGGTTAGGTCAAGACGGTAGCTTGTGGAGCAAGACTACACAGATAGCCCAAATCAATTTCTATTGATGCACTTGTCTTTGATCATGGACTAAATCCTTTCCTCTGGCTATTCTCTTTTTAATTTTAACACTCCCCCTCAAGCTTGACCATAAGAGATCCTTGGGCAAGCTTGGAACTGAGAGTACTTGCCTCATTAAAAACCTAAGTGTAGAAAAACCTCATGGGATAAAACCATCACTTAGGGAAAAAGAGTGCAACTACCCTCAGCCTAGGGATTGGCCAGTGGGTTTATGAGTCTTATGATCTAGTTTAAGGACTCATAAACCCTGGATCATGGCCTTACTTAAATGATAAGCAGACACCAATGCCTTCCTTGCTTCACACTCAAAACTGCTTGGAACTCTCGATGTGGCTAGTTCTTAGTCTCCCCCTTTCTTCTAACATCCTGCCATCATCAAAGGGTTTGTTCCACGACCAGACTCTTCTCATGAGGTCCAAGTACCTGATTCAAACAATGCACACACACCTGCATCAATTCTCAAGGGGCAAACCTATTCAAACAAGAATAAGTATAGTTTTAGGTACTTCCCTTGCATAACTTTATGAAGAATGGACATTGGCTTCTCATATTAACACCCCTCCTCAAGCTTGACCTGAGAATTAGAGTATGTGTTCAAGCTTGGAAGATGAGAGCCAATGATGATCACCAATGCCTTGAGACCACAACGCTTTTGACTTAAATTGTGGCCTTTTCTCTTGAGTGTACTTCCTGTCCACCCTCTTGGCATCAGGTAAGTCACTTCTGAGCAATCTCTCCACTGCACCCTTCATCCTCTCAACCATCTTGGGAATTAATGGACGCAATCAGTTTCCAAAGTGTTGATGGGCAGTGGGCAATCTCCATGGTCAGGAATATACATCATGTGTAGGCTCTGATCAACATGGGCATCCTGTCAAACCAACACTAAGATAAGCATCAGTAGACAACAAGAGACCAGAACATTGGTTTTCACCAAGTCTGATCTTTAAAACTCATTTCAAACAAGCTATGGACAGATATCTTCATGATTCTATCCTAGCAACACACTCTGAATCCTAATCAACAAGACCAAGCATTCAGGCAACAACACAACCAATTTTCCTAAGGACAGAAGCAAGACTATTCTTTCAAGACATCTTAACTTCAAGACAGTTTAACAACCTTATTTAGATTATAAACAAGATTGTGAGAAAAGAGATTTGAGTAACCAGAGTATAAGTAGAGAGTAGAGAATGATGTAACCAGAGTATTAGTAGCCAGAGAATGGGAGAATGATTGAGAATAAGTATCTTGTGAATGAGAGAATGAGAGAATAGAGAATAGAAAATTAGAAATTTGCTCAAGAGTTCTAATGGACAGAGTTTTGCTCTGTTTTCTTGAGTTTTGCGGAAGCATTAATAGCCAAGAGCATCCAATACTCATCAAGAGTTGGTGCTTTAGTAGCTGAAACACAATGGACCATTGGACAATTAATTTATCCACTGATCATAGACATGTGCCACTGGAATAACTCATGAACTGATGTTTTCGAGAGCTTGCAACAAGAGAACCATCAAAATAACACATAAACAAGTATTTCCTGTGGCCTTAGACAATAGTGAAACCAATGGATCAAAATAGTTTGTCCACTGGTCAAAGAGATGCTCCATTAAGAGAAAGTTATTATCCAGTGGATAAAGCATAATGGTGAAGCATTGCATTTTTGAAATCTTTCTCTTCCTCATCCTTGACTCAAGATACTAACAAGTATTGAGCAAGCTTACACTATATCAGAGTGGGAGAGAATGGATTTATTCAAAAAACAGAGAGAAAAGAGGTGAGTTTGATACCAAAGAAGAGCAACAAAACTCTGATACCATGTTGGAATTCATGAGTGTTTGTCTCATGTCGAGAGAGTCTTCAGTTAACTTGTAACTGAATCCTCTTCAACCATACAACAGGAACTCACCATTCAAAGGAAGAGACAACCAACTTGTGATTGAATCCTCATACACAGCTTACTATATAACCAAGAATCCTAGACAGTAAACTGGTTTTATGAAGAAGAAACTCTCTAGTATGAATCTAATCCTTGAGAAGTAACACAACACTTAGAGTTTGTGCACTTAGATGAATATGATTTAGAATCAGTAAGCTAGAGTTTAAGACAGTAGATCAAGAAGAGTTTAGAGTGAGTTTGACAAGTATTAGGCTGCCTTAAGAGAGAAAGAGCTAAGGAGAAAGGGAAAGGAGGAGAGGCACAACCTTCCTTGGTGATAGTGACAGGTCTACACATCTCCTTATGCACCCATGTGACTTCTTCTTGCTTAAATCAAACCAGATCCTTCCATTTGAATTCAAACTGAGTATCTTTAGGTTTCTGGAGCTTATCACGTCCACAAGGTCCTCCCTAACTCATTCCTTGTCTTGCAAGTCAGGTTAGGTCAAGACGGTAGCTTGTGGAGCAAGACTGCACAGATAGCCCAAATCAATTTCTCTTGATGCACTTGTCTTTGATCATGGACTAAATTCTTTCCTCTGGCTATTATCTTTTTAATTTTAACAATGTCAGAGAAGATACATGAGCTTGCTATGGTCGTGATCCCATAAAGAAATCTCAAAAACAACAAGCAGCATTTGATTATTTGGACAGCCAACCGTTTCGAGATGATTTCAAAAGGATTGCACAACATGTACTGCAAGAGTCTGTAGCAAATCAGCAAAGGACACCAACCTCACGTCCCTCTCCAAAGGTTGATGGTCCAAGAAGTTGTAACAAGAAAGAGCAGATTATCCAAGAGATGGGAACAGAAACATCTAAGGTAATAAAAGAACCTGAGACAGAATATGAGTTATCTCTTTTCTCTTCTCAGTCTGAGCTTAATGTCAATAAAACATGTGATGAACTAACTTATCTGGAATCGTTGCAACCGAGTAGCCTTGTTTTAGTGTCTCAGATCTCAGAAGAAAACTCAGCAGAAGAAGCACAAAAGAGTTCACCACCAGAAAAAGTGTTGGAGCAGCCCAACATTGAAGCAGAAACATATGCTAAGGCATTCTCTTTGAACTCTCAAGAGCACTGTAAGGACTCATAAATCATTCTGGTTTAATTAGAATCAAGAAGAATTTCCGAATCTCCAAACAGGGTAAACCAGAATCACTTTGGTTAAAAGTGTGATAACTTCTTCATCATCACTCCTATGATATTGATTCAAATTCAGGGTGATTATAAACTGATTTATGAGTCCAAATCAAGCTTCTTACGTCATTATTCAATCTGTTTTGATTTGAATCAAGAAGAAATTGCAAAATCTCCAAACATAGTAAACTAGAATCACTTCGTTTAAAAGTGGGATAACTTCTTCATCATAACTCCTATGATATTGATTCAACTTCAGGGTGATTATTCACTGATTTATGAGTGCAAATCAAGCTTCTTACATCGTGATTCATTCTGGTTTGATTAGAATCAAGAAGAAATTGCAAAATCTCCAAACAGGGTAAGCTGGAATCCCTTGGGTTAAAAGTGGGACAACTTCTTCATCATAACTCCTATGATATTGATTCAACTTCAGGGTGATTATCCACTGATTTATGATTCCAAATAAAGCTTCTTACATCGTGATTCATTCTCGTTTTATTAGAATCAATAAGAAATTGCAAAATCTCCAAACAGGGTAAACTGGAATCACTTCGATTAAAAGTGGGATAACTTGTTCATCATAACTCATATGATATTGATTCAACTTCAGGGTGATTATCCGCTGATTTATGAGTTCAATTCAATCTTCTTACATCGTGATTCATTCTGGTTTGATTAGAATCAAGAAGAAATTACAAAATCTCCAAACATGGTTAACTAGAATCAAGTCGATTAAAAGTGGGATAACTTCTTCATCATAACTCCTATGATATGATTCAACTTCAGGGTGATTATCCACTGATTTATGAGTCTTAATAAAGCTTCTTACATCATGATTCAATCTGGTTTGATTAAAATCAAGAAGAAATTGCAAAATCTCCAAACATGGTAAACTAGAATCACTTCGGTTAAAAGTGGGATAACTTCTTCATCATAACTCCTATGATATAGATTTAACTTCATGGTGGTTATACACTTATTTCTGAGTCCAGATCAAGCTTCTTAAATCGTGACTCATTTTTCTTTGATTAGAATCAAGAAGAAATTGTCAAATCTCAAAACAGGGTAAACTAGAATCACTTGGGTTAAAAGTGGGATAACTTCTACATCATAACTCCTATGATATTGATTACACTTCAGGGTGATTATACCCTGATTTATGAGTCCAAATCAAGCTTCTTACATCGTGATTCATTCTGGTTTTATTAGAATCAAGAAGAAATTGAAAATCTCACAAATAGGGTAAACTGGAATCACGTTAAGTGAGATAACTTCTTCATCATCACTCTTATGATATTGATTCAAATTCAGGGTGATTATACACTGATTTATGAGTCCGAATCAAGATTCTTACATCTTAATTCAATCTGGTTTGATTAGAATCAAGAAGAAATTGCAAAATCTCCAAACATGGTTAACTAGAATCACGTCGATTAAAAGTGGGATAACTTCTTCATCATAACTCCTATGATATGGTTCAACTTCAGGGTGATTATCCACTGATTTATAATTCTAAATCAAGCTTCTTACATCGTGATTCAATCTGGTTTGATTAAAATCAAGAAGAAATTGCAAAATCTCCAAACATGGTAAACTAGAATCACTTCGGTTAAAAGTGGGATAACTTCGTCATCATAACTCCTATGATATTGATTCAACTTCAGGGTGATTATCCACTGATTTATGAGTCCGAATCAAGATTCTTACATCATGATTCATTCTGATTTGATTAGAATCAAGAAGAAATTTGAAAATCTACAAACAGGGTAAACTAGAATCACCTTGGTTAAAAGTGGGATAACTTCTTCATCATAACTCCTATGATATTGATTCAATTTCAGGGTGATTATGCATAGATTTATGAGTACAAATCAAGCTTCTTACATCTTGATTCATTCTGGTTTGATTAGAATCAAGAAGTAATAGCAAAATCTCCAAAAAGCGTAAACTGGAATCACTTCGGTTAAAAGTGTGATAACTTCTTCATCATAACTCCTATGATATTGATTCAACTTCAGGGTGATTATGCACTTATTTATGAGTCCAAATAAAACTTCTTACATTGTAATTCATTCTGGTTTGATTAGGATCAAGAAGAAATTGAAAAATCTCCAAATAGGGTAAAATGGAATCACGTCGGTTGAAAGTGAGATAACTTCTTCATCATAACTCCTATGAAATTGGTTCAACTTCAGGGTGATTATCGAATGATTTATGATTTTAAATCAAGAATCTTAGATCGTGGTTCATTCTGGTTTAATTAGAATCAAGAAGAATTTCCGAATCTCCAAACAGGGTAAACCAGAATCACTTTGGTTAAAAGTGTGATAACTTCTTCATCATCACTCCTATGATATTGATTCAAATTCAGGGTGATTATACACTGATTTATGAGTCCAAATCAAGCTTCTTACGTCATTATTCAATCTGTTTTGATTTGAATCAAGAAGAAATTGCAAAATCTCCAAACATAGTAAACTATAATCACTTCGTTTAAAAGTGGGATAACTTCTTCATCATAACTCCTATGATATTTATTCAACTTAAGGGTGATTATTCACTGATTTATGAGTCCAAATCAAGCTTCTTACATCGTCATTCATTCTGGTTTGTTTAGAATCAAGAAGAAATTGCAAAATCTCCAAACAGGGTAAGCTGGAATCCCTTGGGTAAAAAGTGGGACAACTTCTTCATCATAACTCCTATTATATTGATTCAACTTCAGGGTGATTATCCACTGATTTATGAGTCCAAATAAAGCTTCTTACATCGTGATTCATTCTGGTTTTATTAGAATCAAGAAGAAATTGCAAAATCTCCCAACAGGGTAAACTGGAATCACTTCGGTTAAAAGTGGGATAACTTGTTCATCATAACTCATATGATATTGATTCAACTTCAGGGTGATTATCCGCTGATTTATGAGTTCAATTCAATCTTCTTACATCGTGATTCATTCTGGTTTGATTAGAATCAAGAAGAAATTACAAAATCTCCAAACATGGTTAACTAGAATCACGTCGATTAAAAGTGGGATAACTTCTTCATCATAACTCCTATGATATGATTCAACTTCAGGGTGATTATCCACTGATTTATGAGTCTAAATAAAGCTTCTTACATCATGATTAAATCTGGTTTGATTAAAATCAAGAAGAAATTGCAAAATCTCCAAACATGGTAAACTAGAATCAATTCGGTTAAAAGTGGGATAACTTCTTCATCGTAACTCCTATGATATAGATTCAACTTCATGGTGGTTATACACTGATTTATGAGTCCAAATCAAGCTTCTTAAATCGTGACTCATTTTTCTTTGATTAGAATCAAGAAGAAATTGTCAAATCTCAAAACAGGGTAAACTAAAATCACTTGGGTTAAAAGTGGGATAACTTCTACATCATAACTCCTATGATATTGATTACACTTCAGGGTGATTATACCCTGATTTATGAGTCCAAATAAAGCTTCTTACATCGTGATTCATTCTGGTTTTATTAGAATCAAGAAGAAATTGAAAATCTCACAAATAGGGTAAACTGGAATCACGTAAAGTGAGATAACTTCTTCATCATCACTCCTATGATATTGATTCATATTCAGGGTGATTATACACTGATTTATGAGTCTGAATAAAGATTCTTACATCTTAATTCAATCTGGTTTGATTAGAATCAAGAAGAAATTGCAAAATCTCCAAACATGGTTAACTAGAATCACGTCGATTAAAAGTGGGATAACTTCTTCATCATAACTCCTATGATATGATTCAACTTCAGGGTGATTATCCACTGATTTATGAGTCTAAATAAAGCTTCTTACATCATTATTCAATCTGGTTTGATTAAAATCAAGAAAAAATTTCAAAATTTCCAAACATGGTAAACAAGAATCACTTTGGTTAAAAGTGGGATAACTTCTTCATCATAACTCCTATGATATTGATTCAACTGCAGGGTGATTATACACTTATTTATGATTCCAGATCAAGCTTCTTAAATCATCACTCATTTTTCTTTGATTACAATCAAGAAGAAATTGTCAAATCTCAAAACAGGGTAAACTAGAATCACTTGGGTTAAAAGTGGGATAACTTCTACATCATAACTCCTATGATATTGATTACACTTCAGGGTGATTATAGCCCGATTTATGAGTCCAAATCAAGCTTCTACATCGTGATTCATTCTGGTTTTATTAGATTCAAGAAGAAATTGAAAAATCTCACAAATAGGGAAACTGGAATCACGTAAAGTGAGATAACTTCTTCATCATCACTCCTATGATATTGATTCAAATTCAGGGTGATTATACACTGATTTATGAGTCCGAATCAAGATTCTTACATCTTAATTCAATCTGGTTTGATTAGAATCAAGAATAAATTGCAAAATCTCCAAACATGGTAAACAAGAATCACTTCGGTTAAAAGTGGGATAACTTCTTCATCATAACTCCTATAATATTGATTCAACTTCAGGGTGATTATACACTTATTTATGAGTCCAGATCAAGCTTCTTAAATCATGACTCATTTTTCTTTGATTAGAATCAAGAAGAAATTGTCAAATCTCAAAAGAGGGTAAACTAGAATCACTTGGGTTAAAAGTGGGATAACTTCTACATCATAACTCATATGATACTGATTATACTTCAGGGTGATTATACCCCGATTTATGAGTCCAAATCAAGCTTCTACATCGTGATTCATTCTGGTTTTATTAGATTCAAGAAGAAATTGAAAAATCTCACAAATAGGATAAACTAGAATCACGTAAAGTGAGATAACTTCTTCATCATCACTCCTATGATATTGATTCAAATTCAGGGTGATTTTAAACTGATTTATTAGTCCGAATCAAGATTCTTACATCTTAATTCAATCTGGTTTGATTAAAATCAAGAATAAATTGCAAAATCTCCAAACATGGTAAACTAGAATCACTTCGGTTAAAGTGGGATAACTTCTTCATCATAACTTCTATGATATTGATTCAACATCAGGGTGATTATACACTGATTTATGAGTTCAGATCAAGCTTCTAAAATCGTGACTCATTCTGCTTTGATTAGAATCAAGAAGAAATTGTCAAATCTCAAAAACTGGGTAAACTAGAATCACTTGGGTTAATAGTGGGATAACTTCTACATCATAACTCCTATGATATTTATTACACTTCTTAGATCGTGGTTCATTCTGGTTTAACTAGAATCAAGAAGAATTACCAAATCTCCAAACAGGGTAAACCAAAATCACTTCGGTTAAAAGTGGGATAACTTCTTCATCATAACTCCTATGACATTGATTCAGCTTCAGGGTGATTATCCACCTATTTATAAGTCCAAATCAAGCTTCTTACATCGTGACTCATTCACTACAAAAAAAAGTGAACATTGTGACTAAATTTTATGATAAAAGAGTTTTGTCACAATATTTTGACTGTTTACTTACGAGATAGTGACTACATTTTTTGTCTCAAAACCGTGAATATTCTGTCACAATATTGTGACGAATTTATAAGTAACAAAAAAACGTTACAAAAACCTACAAATATGTGGCGAAGTGGTTAGTCAAAAAAAATGTTACGGAATCAAGACTAAAACTCGTCCCTACTAGATACAATTTCGTGACTTCCATAATGTCACCGAGTGTGACTGAAGTTTGTAATCATATCATCTCAATTTGTTACTGGGTGATGAATTACTATATTTCGTCACTATTATAAAAATCATATGCTTTAAAATACCCTCAAAATTTAATCTTTTACAAACATTAATCTAAAATTGATAATCAAAACTCTAAACACTATACCCTAAATTCCAAACTTTAAATTATAAAGATTAAACCTAACACTTTAAGTAATAAATTATAATTACTATAATATACTTAAGCTAATATTTCACACTCAGACAAATTTTTATTTTTCAATTATAATTTGAAAACCCTAACCTCGTCCTTTAAATCTAAACCTCAAATTGTAATCCCCACACCCCAAACCCTGAAGAACCCTTGACTCTTTAAATCATTGTATTAAAATCATAAATAATAACCAAAATATAATCACTGATTATATACAAATATTTTAAACATTTACATATAAAAATTATATAGATTAAAATTCGACATATAGTTTTAAAAAGACCAACATTTTATCTTAACACCAAACCCTAAAAACAAACTTCAAAATCATATACCCTCCCTCCAAATTCGGAATCCTAACTCTACTCTTGAACTTAGACTTATAGTCATACTCACTGAGATTAAATCACAGATCCAAATAACAAACCTTCAACTTTAAGGATATGCATGAAACCCTATACCCTAAAATCTAAATTCTGTCTTAGTTTTCTTTTAAAAAAATATCATAAAATCTAATTTATAAACCATTACACCAACATATAACCATTAAATAAACTTACACAAAATTAATCTAGTTTTAACAAAAAGAAAACTATTTTTGTTATCCCACGTTTTGAGAATATACTTACAACTCGTTTTGGCTCCATTTTTTTGGCATTAAACTGTTTTAGTTATCCCCCGTTTTGAGAATATACTCTTTCTTTTTATAACTGCATTTTGAGAATATACTTGATAACCCTACTTTTACTCTTCTGTCTCTTTCTTTTTATTTCGTGTAGCCTCCACAAACTCTTTTCTCTCTTTCTCCAGACAAATCAACAATCCTCTTGATTCTTTTTTTTTGTTTCAGTTCATCCATTTGATTTTATCTCTCATCTCTTTCTTTCTCTCTTTCTCTCTGCGATTTTAATTTATAATGTTTCAGATTCAGAGTCATGCTCTTCTTGCTCATTAAAGGT
This sequence comes from Moricandia moricandioides, assembly GCA_905132885.1. Lineage (NCBI taxonomy): Eukaryota > Viridiplantae > Streptophyta > Magnoliopsida > Brassicales > Brassicaceae > Moricandia > Moricandia moricandioides. The sequence goes on from CAJHQQ010003705.1 coordinate 29,712, forward strand.
AGAAACTCATGACCCTACTGCCTGTCAACGACTATACGGAACCGTACGTAATGCAAATGGTATTAACAAGTTGATTTATGTCTCTTTCTCAGTTTCATTTCTTTTCCATTTTGATTTGTTACTTTTTTCAGATTCCAGATTGGTTTGATTTGTTTTTATTTGATGTTTGATTTCGGATACATACGATGTAGATAGATAGAGCCACTCCTTCGCCGTAGATTTTGGGACTACACTGTTCGAGGCTTTCATCAGGAAGAATACAAGGACAGCGGGGGTGTAGACAAGGGCGGAAGGAGAATCTGCGAATGCCGTTTGGTTGCTGTAGTTTGATGGAGGCAAAGGAGGCGGTGTAGGAGACCAGTGTTACCCTAATTTTCTTTGCTTTGCTTTGTATTATAATTAGTTATCTAATACCATCTTAACTTTGTAACCAGTTAACCAATATGTGGTTCGGAAAATCAATACAATATATGTTAGTTACAATTTTCTTTTTCTTTTAGAATTTTTTTTTATAAAAGAACCATTTTCATTTAATTTTAAATTAAATTATTCTTTTCTAATTAATCTTTTATAGAAATATTTTTCCAAAAAATACAACAACTACGCAATAACAAAATTATCTGGTGAGTACTTGATATTTACAACGAATATTTAAGTGACTATTTAGTTACAAATTGTAACGGATGTGTGACAAAAATGATGTTACAAATTGTGTCATATTTACTACATAATTTTCTGTAACTTTTTGTGTCGTTTTGTTACGACTTTTATCACGTACCAATTTGTGACAAAACTGACACTAATACAGTCGTCTCTATACTTGTGACATTTTTGTGACTCAATTAAATTTGTGACGACTTTATTGTGACCATTAAGAAACAGTCACGTATTCGTCATAATAGAAAATTTGTGACGAAATATTTCTATATTGTGACAAAAAGTATTGTCACACTATCTATTTTTCTTGTAGTGATTCTGGTTTTATTAGAATCAAGAAGAAATTGCAAAATCTCCAAACAGGGTAAGCTGGAATCCCTTGGGTTAAAAGTGGGACAACTTCTTCATCATAACTCATATGATATTGATTCAACTTCAGGGTGATTATCCACTGATTTATGAGTCTAATTCAATCTTCTTACATCTTTATTCATTCTGGTTTGATTAAAATCAAGAATAAATTGCAAAATCTCCAAACATGGTAAACTAGAATCACGTCGGTTAAAAGTGGGATAACTTCGTCATCATAACTCCTATGATATTGATTCAACTTCAAGGTGATTATCCACTGATTTATGAGTCCAAATCAAGATTCTTACATCATGATTCATTCTGATTTGATTAGAATCAAGAAGAAATTTGAAAATCTACAAACAGGGTAAACTAGAATCACCTTGGTTAAAAGTGGGAGAACTTCTTCATCATAACTCCTATGATATTGATTCAACTTCAGGGTGATTATGCACCGATTTATGAGTACAAATCAAGCTTCTTACATCTTGATTCATTCTGGTTTGATTAGAATCAAGAAGTAATAGCAAACTCTCCAATAAGCGTAAACTGGAATCACTTCGGTTAAAAGTGGGATAACTTCTTCATCATAACTCCTATGATATTGATTCAACTTCAGGGTTATTATGCACTGATTTATGAGTCCAAATCAAGCTTCTTATATTGTAATTCATTCTGGTTTGATTAGGATCAAGAAGAAATTGAAAAATCTCCAAATAGGGTAAAGTGGAATCACGTCGGTTGAAAGTGGGACAACTTCTTCATTATAGCTCATATGATATTGATTCATCTTCAGGGTGGTTATACACTGATTTATGAGTCCAAATCAAGATTCTTACATTGTGATTTATTCTGGTTTGATTAGGATCAAGAAGAAATTGAAAAATCTCCAAATAGAGTAAACTGGAATCACGTCGGTTGAAAGTGAGATAACTTCTTCATCATAACTCATATGATATTGATTCAACTTCAGGGTGATTATCCACTGATTTATGAGTCCAATTCAATCTTCTTACATCTTTATTCATTCTGGTTTGACTAAAATCAAGAATAAATTGCAAAATCTCCAAACATGGTAAACTAGAATCAATTCGGTTAAAAGTGGGATAACTTCTTCATCGTAACTCCTATGATATAGATTCAACTTCATGGTGGTTATACACTGATTTATGAGTCCAAATCAAGCTTCTTAAATCTCGACTCATTCTTCTTTGATTAGAATCAACAAGAAATTGCAAAATCTCAAAACAGGGTAAACTAGAATCACTTGGGTTAAAAGTGGGATAACTTCTACATCATAACTCCTATGATATTGATTACACTTCAGGGTGATTATACACCAATTTATGAGTCCAAATCAAGCTTCTTACATCATGATTCATTCTGGTTTTATTAGAATCAAGAAGAAATTGAAAAATCTCCAAATAGGGTAAACTGGAATCACGTAAAGTGAGATAACTTCTTCATCATAAATCCTATGAAATCGGTTCAACTTCATGGTGATTATCGAATGATTTATGATTTTAAATCAAACATCTTAGATCGTAGTTCATTCTGGTTTAATTAGAATCAAGAAGAATTGCCAAATCTCCAAACAGGATAAACCTGAATCACTTTGGTTAAAAGTGTGATAACTTCTTCATCATCACTCCTATGATATTGATTCAAATTCAGGGTGATTATACACTGATTTACGAGTCCAAATCAAGCTTCTTACGTCATTAGTCAATCTGTTTTGCTTTGAATCAAGAATAAATTGCAAAATCTCCAAACATAGTAAACTAGAATCACTTCGTTTAAAAGTGGGATAACTTCTTGATCATAACTCCTATGATATTGATTCAACTTCAGGGTGATTATTCATTGATTTATGAGTCCAAATCAAGCTTCTTACATCGTGATTCATTCTGGTTTGGTTAGAATCAAGAAGAAATTGCAAAATCTCTAAAACAGGGTAAGCTGGAATCACTTGGGTTAAAAGTGGGACAACTTCTTCATCATAACTCCTATGATATTGATTCAACTTTAGGGTGATTATCCACTGATTTATGAGTCCAAATAAAGCTTCTTACATCGTGATTCATTCTGGTTTTATTAGAATCAAGAAGAAATTGTAAAATCTCCAAACAGGGTAAGCTGGAATCCCTTTGGGTTAAAAGTGGGACAACTTCTTCATCATAACTCATATGATATTGATTCAACTTCAGGGTGATTATCCGCTGATTTATGAGTTCAATTCAATCTTCTTACATCGTGATTCATTCTGGTTTGATTAGAATCAAGAAGAAATTGCAAAATCTCCAAACATGGTTAACTAGAATCACGTCGATTAAAAGTGGGATAACTTCTTCATCATAACTCCTATGATATGATTCAACTTCAGGGTGATTATCCACTGATTTATGAGTCTAAATAAAGCTTCTTATATCATGATTCAATCTGGTTTGGTTAAAATCAAGAAGAAATTGCAAAATCTCGAAACATGGTAAACTAGAATCACTTCGGTTAAAAGTGGGATAACTTCTTCATCATAACTCCTATGATATTGATTTAACTTCAGGGTGATTATACACTTATTTATGAGTCCAGATCAAGCTTCTTAAATCGTGACTCATTCTGCTTTGATTAGAATCAAGAAGAAATTACCAAATCTCAAAACAAGGTAAACTAGAATCACTTGGGTTAAAAGTGGGATAACTTCTACATCATAACTCCTATGATATTGATTACACTTCAGGGTGATTATACACAGATTTATGAGTCTAAATCAAGCTTCTTACATCTCGATTCATTCTGGTTTTATTAGAATCAAGAAGAAATTGAAAAATCTCCAAATAGGATAAACTGGAATCACGTAAAGTGAGATAACTTCTTCATCATAACTCCTATGAAATCGGTTCAACTTCATGGTGATTATCGAATGATTTATGATTTTAAATCAAGCATCTTAGATCGTAGTTCATTCTGGTTTAATTAGAATCAATTAGAATTGCCAAATCTCCAAACAGGGTAAACTAGAATCACTTTGGTTAAAAGTGTGATAACTTCTTCATCATCACTCCTATGATATTGATTCAAATTCAGGGTGATTATACACTGATTTATGAGTCCGAATCAAGATTCTTACATCTTAATTCAATCTGGTTTGATTAGAATCAAGAAGAAATTGCAAAATCTCCAAACATGGTTAACTAGAATCACGTCGATTAAAAGTGGGATAACTTCTTCATCATAACTCCTATGATATGATTCAACTTCAGGGTGATTATCCACTGATTTATGAGTCTAAATAAAGCTTCTTACATCATGATTAAATCTGGTTTGATTAAAATCAAGAAGAAATTGCAAAATCTCCAAACATGGTAAACTAGAATCAATTCGGTTAAAAGTGGGATAACTTCTTCATCGTAACTCCTATGATATAGATTCAACTTCATGGTGGTTATACACTGATTTATGAGTCCAAATCAAGCTTCTTAAATCTCGACTCATTCTTCTTTGATTAGAATCAACAAGAAATTGCAAAATTTCAGAACAGGGTAAACTAGAATCACTTGGGTTAAAAGTGGGATAACTTCTACATCATAACTCCTATGATATTGATTACACTTCAGGGTGATTATACACCAATTTATGAGTTCAAATCAAGCTTCTTACATCGTGATTCATTCTGGTTTTATTAGAATCAAGAAGAAATTAAAAAATCTCCAAATAGGGTAAATTGGAATCACGTAAAGTGAGATAACTTCTTCATCATAACTCCTATGAAATCGGTTCAACTTCATGGTGATTATCAAATGATTTATGATTTTAAATCAAACATCTTAGATCGTAGTTCATTCTTGTTTAAATAGAATCAAGAAGAATTGTCAAATCTCCAAACAGGATAAACCAGAATCACTTTGGTTAAAAGTGTGATAACTTCTTCATCATCACTCCTATGATATTGATTCAAATTCAAGGTGATTATACACTGATTTATGAGTCCAAATCAAGCTTCTTACGTCATTATTCAATCTTTTTTGCTTTGAATCAAGAAGAAATTGCAAAATCTCCAAACATAGTAAACTAGAATCACTTCGTTTAAAAGTGGGATAACTTCTTGATAATAACTCCTATGATATTGATTCAACTTCAGGGTGATTATTCGTTGATTTATGAGTCCAAATCAAGCTTCTTACATCGTGATTCATTCTGGTTAGATTAGAATCAAGAAGAAATTGCAAAATCTCCAAAACAGGGTAAGCTGGAATCACTTGGGTTAAAAGTGGGACAACTTCTTCATCATAACTCCTATGATATTGATTCAACTTTAGGGTGATTATCCACTGATTTATGAGTCCAAATAAAGCTTCTTACATCGTGATTCATTCTGGTTTTATTAGAATCAAGAAGAAATTGTAAAATCTCCGAACATGGGAAGCTGGAATCCCTTTGGATTAAAAGTGAGACAACTTCTTCATCATAACTCATATGATATTGATTCAACTTCAGGGTGATTATCCGCTGATTTATGAGTTCAATTCAATCTTCTTACATCGTGATTCATTCTGGTTTGATTAGAATCAAGAAGAAATTGCAAAATCTCCAAACATGGTTAACTAGAATCACGTCGATTAAAAGTGGGATAACTTCTTCATCATAACTCCTATGATATGATTCAACTTCAGGGTGATTATCCACTGATTTATGAGTCTAAATAAAGCTTCTTACATCATTATTCAATCTGGTTTGATTAAAATCAAGAAAAAAATTCAAAATTTCCAAACATGGTAAACAAGAATCACTTTGGTTAAAAGTGGGATAACTTCTTCATCATAACTCCTATGATATTGATTCAACTGCAGGGTGATTATACACTTATTTATGATTCCAGATCAAGCTTCTTAAATCATCACTCATTTTTCTTTGATTAGAATCAAGAAGAAATTGTCAAATCTCAAAACAGGGTAAACTAGAATCACTTGGTTTAAAAGTGGGATAACTTCTACATCATAACTCCTATGATATTGATTACACTTCAGGGTGATTATACACAAATTTATGAGTCTAAATCAAGCTTCTTACATCTCGATTCATTCTGGTTTTATTAGAATCAAGAAGAAATTGAAAAATCTCCAAATAGGATAAACTGGAATCACGTAAAGTGAGATAACTTCTTCATCATAACTCCTATGAAATTGGTTCAACTTCATGGTGATTATCAAATGATTTATGATTTTAAATCAAGCATCTTAGATCGTAGTTCATTCTGGTTTAATTAGAATCAATTATAATTGCCAAATCTCCAAACAGGGTAAACCAGAATCACTTTGGTTAAAAGTGTGATAACTTCTTCATCATCACTCCTATGATATTGATTCAAATTCAGTGTGATTATACACTTACTTATGAGTCGAAATCAAGCTTCTTACGTCATTATTCAATCTGTTTTGATTTGAATCAAGAAGAAATTACAAAATCTCCAAACATAATAAACTAGGATCACTTCGTTTAAAAGTGGGATAACTTCTTCATCATAACTCCTATGATATTGATTCAACTTCAGGGTGATTATGCACTGATTTATGAGTCCAAATCAAGCTTCTTACATTGTAATTCATTCTGGTTTGATTAGGTTCAAGAAGAAATTGAAAAATCTCCAAATAGGGTAAAGTGGAATCACGTCGGTTGAAAGTGGGATAACTTCTTCATTATAGCTCATATGATATTGATTCATCGTCAGGGTGGTTATACACTGATTTATGAGTCCAAATCAAGATTCTTACATTGTGATTTATTCTGGTTTGATTAGGATCAAGAAGAAATTGAAAAATCTCCAAATAGAGTAAACTGGAATCACGTCGGTTGAAAGTGAGATAATTTCTTCATCATAACTCATATGATATTGATTCAACTTCAGGGTGATTATCCACTGATTTATGAGTCTAATTCAATCTTCTTACATCTTTATTCATTCTGGTTTGATTAAAATCAAGAATAAATTGCAAAATCTCCAAACATGGTAAACTAGAATCAATTCGGTTAAAACTGGGATAACTTCTTCATTGTAACTCCTATGATATAGATTCAACTTCATGGTGATTATACACTGATTTATGAGTCCAAATCAAGCTTCTTAAATCTCGACTCATTCTTCTTTGATTAGAATCAACAAGAAATTGCAAAATCTCAAAACAGGGTAAACTAGAATCACTTGGGTTAAAAGTGGGATAACTTCTACATCATAACTCCTATGATATTGATTACACTTCAGGGTGATTATACCCTGATTTATGAGTCCAAATAAAGCTTCTTACATCGTGATTCATTCTGGTTTTATTAGAATCAAGAAGAAATTGAAAATCTCACAAATAGGGTAAACTGGAATCACGTAAAGTGAGATAACTTCTTCATCATCACTCCTATGATATTGATTCAAATTCAGGGTGATTATACACTGATTTATGAGTCCAAATCAAGCTTCTTACGTCATTATTCAATCTGTTTTGCTTTGAATAAAGAAGAAATTGTAAAATCTCCAAACATAGTAAACTAGAATCACTTTGTTTAAAAGTGGGATAACTTCTTGATCATAACTCCTATGATATTGATTCAACTTCATGGTGATTATTCATTGATTTATGAGTCCAAATCAAGCTTCTTACATCGTGATTCATTCTGGTTTGATTAGAATCAAAAAGAAATTGCAAAATCTCCAAAACAGGGTAAGCTGGAATCACTTGGGTTAAAAGTGGGACAACTTCTTCATCATAACTCCTATGATATTGATTCAACTTCAGGGTGATTATCCACTGATTTATGAGTCTAATTCAATCTTCTTACATCTTTATTCATTCTGGTTTGATTAAAATCAAGAATAAATTGCAAAATCTCCAAACATGGTAAACTAGAATCAATTCGGTTAAAAGTGGGATAACTTCTTCATCGTAACTCCTATGATATAGATTCAACTTCATGGTGGTTATACACTGATTTATGAGTCCAAATCAAGCTTCTTAAATCTCGACTCATTCTTCTTTGATTAGAATCAACAAGAAATTGCAAAATCTCAAAACAGGGTAAACTAGAATCACTTGGGTTAAAAGTGGGATAACTTCTACATCATAACTCCTATGATATTGATTACACTTCAGGGTGATTATACACAGATTTATGAGTCTAAATCAAGCTTCTTACATCTCGATTCATTCTGGTTTTATTAGAATCAAGAAGAAATTGAAAAATCTCCAAATAGGGTAAACTGGAATCACGTAAAGTGAGATAACTTCTTCATCATAACTCCTATAAAATCGGTTCAACTTCATGGTGATTATCGAATGATTTATGATTTTAAATGAAGCATCTTAGATCGTAGTTCATTATGGTTTAATTAGAATCAATTAGAATTGCCAAATCTCCAAACAGGGTAAACTAGAATCACTTTGGTTAAAAGTGTGATAACTTCTTCATCATCACTCCTATGATATTGATTCAAATTCAGGGTGATTATACACTGACTTATGAGTCCAAATCAAGCTTCTTACGTCATTATTCAATCTGTTTTGATTTGAATCAAGAAGAAATTGCAAAATCTCCAAATATAATAAACTAGAATCACTTCGTTTAAAAGTGGGATAACTTCTTCATCATAACTCCTATGATATTGATTCAACTTTAGGGTGATTATGCACTGATTTATGAGTCCAAATCAAGCTTCTTACATTGTAATTCATTCTGGTTTGTTTAGGATCAAGAAGAAATTGAAAAATCTCCAAATAGGGTAAAGTGGAATCAAGTCGGTTGAAAGTGGGATAACTTCTTCATTATAGCTCATATAATTTTGATTCATCTTCAGGGTGGTTATACACTGATTTATGAGTCCAAATCAAGATTCTTACATTGTGATTTATTCTGGTTTGATTAGGATCAAGAAGAAATTGAAAAATCTCCAAATAGAGTAAACTGGAATCACGTCGGTTGAAAGTAGATAACTTCTTCATCATAACTCATATGATATTGATTCAACTTCAGGGTGATTATCCACTGATTTATGAGTCCAAATCAAGCTTCTTACATCGTGATTCATTCTGGTTTGATTAGAATCAAGAAGTAATAGCAAAATCTCCAAACAGGATAAACTGGAATCACTTCGGTTAAAAGTGGGATAACTTCTTCATCATAACTCATATGATATTGATTCAACTTCAGGGTGATTATTCACTGATTTATGAGTCCAATTCAATCTTCTTACATCTTTATTCATTCTGGTTTGATTAGAATCAAGAAGAAAATGCAAAATCTCCAAACATGGTTAACTGGAATCACGTCGGCTGAAAGTGAGATAACTTCTTCATCATAACTCATATGATATTGATTCAACTTCAGGGTGATTATCCACTGATTTATGAGTCTAATTCAATCTTCTTACATCTTTATTCATTCTGGTTTGATTAAAATCAAGAATAAATTGCAAAATCTCCAAACATGGTAAACTAGAATCAGTTCGGTTAAAATTGGGATAACTTCTTCATCGTAACTCCTATGATATAGATTAAACTTCATGGTGATTATACCCTTATTTATGAGTCCAAATCAAGCTTCTTAAATC
>CAJHQQ010003706.1:0-39309 GCA_905132885.1 Moricandia moricandioides
GATCACATCACATTCTATTTCAAATGTTTTAGTAAAATCAGGAAGCATAAGGAGAGGTGATTGAGTAAGCTTCTCTTTTAGGCTCTGGAAAGCCTTCTCTTGTGCTTCTCCCCACATGAATCCGACATCCTTCTTTATCACTTCAGTCAAGGGAGCTTGAATGGTGCTAAAGTCTCTCACAAATCGCCTATAGAACCCAGAAGCCCATGGAAACTCCTCACTTCTCCTACTGTGGTTGGACTCGGCCAGTCTTTGATGGCTTTGATCTTCTCCTCATCGACCTTAACTCCATCTGCACTCACAACAAAACCTAGGAAAACCAAGTTATCCGTGCAAAAGGTGCACTTCTTCAAGTTGGCATAAAGATTTTCATTCCTTAAAACATTCAGGACAGCCCTAAGATGATCTAGATGTTCTTCTAAGTTCTTGCTATATACTAAGATGTCATCAAAGTATACTACAACAGAAATGCCTATGAATGATCTATGAACATGATTCATTAACCTCATGAATGTACTAGGTGCATTGGTTAATCCAAATGGCATAACTAACCACTCATATAATCCATGTTTAGTTTTGAATGCAGTATTCCATTCATCTCCTTCTTTCATCCTAATCAGATGATAACCACTTTTTAAATCTATCTTAGAAAAGATGCAAGAACCATGTAATTCAACAAGCATATCATCAAGTCTAGGGATAGGGTGGCGATACTTCACTGTGATGTTGTTGATTGATCTACAATCAACACACATACGCCATGTACCATCTTTCTTAGGCACTAGGAGCACTGGTACAGCACATGGGCTCAAACTCTCTCGGATATAGCCCTTCTCCATGAGCTCCTCTACTTGTGATGCGTCCCTAGGATGCTCTCTGGTTGATGGGAGTGGATAGATCCTTGCAAGATCGAATCAGTGACTCAAGTTCTTCAAGTTTTGTGGATTGAATGGTGACACAAGAGGGATGGAAGATCTCTTGATACTCCTAGATGAACAAATCGGATATGACACACCAATTTAGACACCCTTAGGTCTCTGGATACTACACACCAGAACTCGACACACTTTCTAGAGAGAGAGAGCCGTCAAGGAGAAAGATAACTTGTTGATTAAAAGATGGATGACTACAATAGGGTTTAGAGACCCATTTAAATAAGGAGAAACCAGAGAACATGCTCTCTAGGGTTTCGGAAATAAGCAAAAAGGAAACTATAGTTTAAGTTTAACATAAGCTTTAAAATGAAATAAAATGTAAACTTCTTTTAGCCTTGGACCGAGATAGGGCCTAAGTGATGTGAAGACAAGTTGTGGCCTCGTTAAAAACCTTCCTCCGAAAAACCTCGTGGGACAAAACCAAAAGCTAGGAAAAGAGCATGCACCCCATGTCTTGCCTAGACACTAACTCAGCTTGATGTAGAGATGGCTTGAATGGTGATCAAGACATCTCGGATCAAACCTTGTCCAAGACTTTCTTGTTGTGGATGTGAAGTGAGTAATCCAACAACATTCTCTTTAAGCTTCTTGACTCTGGAACGAGTCATGGGACCTTCAGGAATGGCTAGAGCATCATCACCAGGCTGTTGGTGCAATGTGGCTTCATGTGGCTCATCTAGACTCTCCTTGTTCTCCTTAGTGATCCGGTCCATGATCACATCATCCCCTCCCTCTTGAAAAGGATTTGTCCTCAAATCAGGTTCATCTACAGCAAAAGGAGCCAAGTCAGTGACATTGAAGCTATTTGATACATCATACTTACCTTGGAGATCAAGTTTGTAGGCATTGTCATTGATCTTGTGGATGATCTCGAAGGGTCCATCAACCCTTGGCATCAGCTTGGACTTCCTCTCGTTGGGGAACCTATCCTTCCTCAGGTGCAACCAAACTTGGTCACCAACTTCAAAAGTTCTCACACGTCTCCCCTTGTTAGCTTGCTTCTCATAAAGTTTGGTTTTCTGCTCAATGTTTTGTCTAGCCTTCTCATGGATCCGTTGGACCATCTCTGCTTTCTTCTTGCCATCTAGACTGATCCTTTCACACTCAGGTAAAGGCATTAGATCCAAAGGAGAGGTGGGATTGAACCCATAAACAATCTCAAAAGGTGAATACTTAGAAGCAGAATGCATAGCATGATTGTATGAAAATTCACAGTGTGGTAAGTATTCTTCCCATGTCCTTAAGTTCTTTTTAATGAATGCACGCAGGAGTGTTCCTAAGGTTCTATTAACTACTTCAGTTTGTCCATCAGTTTGTGGATGACATGTAGTAGAAAACAACAGTTTAGTGCCTAGCTTAGACCAAAGTGTCTTCCAGAAGTAACTAAGAAACTTAGTGTCCCTATCAGAAACTATAGTCCTAGGCATGCCATGCAAACGAACAACCTCATTAAAGAACAAGTTAGCAACGTGCAATGCATCGTCAGTTTTATGACATGCTATGAAATGTGCCATCTTAGAGAACCTATCAACAACCACAAAGATTGAATCCTTTCCTGTTCTAGTCCTAGGTAAACCAACAATAAAGTCCATGGAAATGTCATTCCATGGATGGTGTGGAATGGGTAAAGGAGTATACAAACCCTGGGATTGGACTTGGGACTTGGCATGCTTGCAAGTAGCACACCTCCCACAGATTCTTTCCACATCTCTCTTCATGTGCGGCCAATAGAAGTGATCCTGCAAAACTTTTAAGGTCTTGGCAATCCCAAAGTGTCCCATTAGACTGCCCCCATGGGATTCCCTGATAAAAAAATCTCTCAAAGAGCAGTTAGGCACACACAATCTATTGTCATAAAACAAGTAGCCTTCTTTTCTAAAGTAATGCCCTGCAGCAAACTTAGCACAAGAAGCATAGGCTTCCTTGAAATCATGGTCAGTATCATACATATCCTTTATCTGCTCAAACCCAAGCAACTTGGCATCTAGGGTGGTCAATAGAACATACCTCCGAGATAGTGCATCAGCAACTACATTCTCCTTACCTTGTTTATATTTGATCACATATGGGAAGGTCTCAATGAACTCAACCCACCTTGCGTGTCTCTTGCTAAGCTTACTCTGCCCTCTTAGATACTTTAGGGACTCATGATCAGTGTGTATGACAAACTCCTTGGGCCACAAGTAGTGTTGCCACGTTTGTAATGCCCTCACCAAGCCATATAGTTCTTTGTCATAGGTTGCATAGTTGAGAGTGGCTCCTCCAAGCTTCTCACTGAAGTATGCTATAGGTTTTAAATGTTTTAGTAAAATCAGGAAGCATAAGGAGAGGTGATTGAGTAAGCTTCTCTTTTAGGCTCTGGAAAGCCTTCTCTTGTGCTTCTCCCCACTTGAATCCGACATCCTTCTTTATCACTTCAGTCAAGGGAGCTGCAATGGTGCTAAAGTCTCTCACAAATCGCCTATAGAACCCAGCAAGCCCATGGAAACTCCTCACTTCTCCTACTGTGGTACAGCACATGGGCTCAAACTCTCTCGGATATAGCCCTTCTCCATGAGCTCCTCTACTTGTGATGCGTCCCTAGGATGCTCTCTGGTTGATGGGAGTGGATAGATCATTGCAAGAACGAATCAGTGACTCAAGTTCTTCAAGGTTTGTGGATTGAATGGTGACACAAGAGGGATGGAAGATCTCTTGATACTCCTAGATGAACAAATCGGATATGACACACCAATTTAGACACCCTTAGGTCTCTGGATACTACACACCAGAACTCGACACACTTTCTAGAGAGAGAGAGCCGTCAAGGAGAAAGATAACTTGTTGATTAAAAGATGGATGACTACAATAGGGTTTAGAGACCCATTTAAATAAGGAGAAACCAGAGAACATGCTCTCTAGGGTTTCGGAAATAAGCAAAAAGGAAACTATAGTTTAAGTTTAACATAAGCTTTAAAATGAAATAAAATGTAAACTTCTTTTAGCCTTGGACCGAGATAGGGCCTAAGTGATGTGAAGACAAGTTGTGGCCTCGTTAAAAACCTTCCTCCGGAAAACCTCGTGGGACAAAACCAAAAGCAAGGAAAAGAGCACGCACCCCATGTCTTGCCTAGACACTAACTCAGCTTGATGTAGAGATGGCTTGAATGGTGATCAAGACATCTCGGATCAGACCTTGTCCAAGACTTTCTTGTTGTGGATGTGAAGTGAGTAATCCAAAAACATTCTCTTTAAGCTTCTTGACTCTGGAACGAGTCATGGGACCTTCAGGAATGGCTAGAGCATCATCACCAGGCTGTTGGTGCAATGTGGCTTCATGTGGCTCATCTAGACTCTCCTTGTTCTCCTTAGTGATCCGGTCCATGATCACATCAGAGATGATCCACCAGCATGAGTGGTTGACATCATTGCCCTTCCATCTTCTCCCATGCGCATAGAGATGGCATTGTTTGGTTGCACTTCTTGAACTCTTGCTTCATGTGCTCTGCCTTGGTTGAACTTGTTTGTTGAGGTTGGCCTGAGGTGAGGGTGAAGTATCCAGCAGTTGCTTTTGGAGTGACCTTGCTTCTTGCAATGCTCACAAGTCACACGCCTATCTCCTCCAGGCTTGTAAGCTGCTTTGTTTGCTACTGGTGCTTCCACTTTCTCAACCTTGTTAGCCATAGATAGTTCTCCTTTCCCACCAAACAGACCATCTGAGCCTAGCTCCTTCTGAAGTTGAGCACACACATCATCATAGCTTGGAAGCTCCTTAGCTCTCAATATGTGTTTGAGCACATCATTAAAGCTTGGATTGAGTGTAAGGAGTAGTCCAAAGACTTTGTCTTGCTCACGCCTCTCTTCAAGGATGCTAGGGTCAGTAGTGTTTGGCCTTAACATCTCAAGTTCAGACCACAACTGACTGTACTTCCCAAGGTGCTTGGTGAAGTCCATCTCTTCTTGCTGCAAGTTGTTGATAGCTCTCTTTACTTCAAAGATTCTGGTAAGGTTTGAAGTGTTACCATAGACTTTTTGTAAGGTATCCCACAGTTGCTTTGCAGTCTCACAGTGAGAATATGCCTCCATAATAGGTGTATCCAGGGAGCTTTGCAAGACAGATAGCACCATGAGGTCCTCCTGACCCCATTTGCCTTCATCTATCACTACAACCTCCTTGCCATCTTCTCCTTGGGTGATTCGTCTTGGTGCTTCACTTGAAGTGATATGCTCCCATAGACCTCTTCCTCCAAGGGCTGTTTTAGCCAATCTTGACCATATAAGGTAGTTAACACCTTTCAGAGTAACCGGAATGAGCAAAGGCCTATGCTGCTCCATTCTTTACTTGTTATTGTCCAGCGGATAAAAGAGTGCGCCAAAACGGAAATTTGAATTTTGAAGACTGGACAAGAGAGAAACCAAGGAGAATCAAGGTATACTCTCTGGAGTTGAAGTGAGAAGGACAGAAAAGAGAGAGCACTTCCAAGGGTTTCAAGAAAACTCGTCAAGAACAAGTCCTATTACCCACTGGATAAAAGAAAATGCAAGAAGAACTAGGGAAAGTAAACCGAACAAAGGAAAGAGTAAGCTTAGAAAGGTAGATTTGCGGAAGGAAATGGTGTTTTAGGAGCTTTATGGCTCTGATACCATGTAAGAAAATGAAGAACAAGAGAGAGATCCGGGAGAGAAAGAGAGAGAGATACTCGACAAGAGAGAGAGAGTAAAGAAGGATCTGATTTCCTTGCTTGATTTAGTCTGGGTACATACATTATTTAAAGACAAACTTGGACAGACAGAAAAGAATAAAATAGTGTGGTCTGGCTTGTGAAAGTGACCCCTCCTAAACGGCTCCCAAGCTTAACCCACACATGTGATCTTTAGTCTATTTTATTCCCACTTGCCTCAGCTCCTCTCCAACGGATACCTCCCCTCTTTTGAACTTCAAATATGCTTCTGAATGAGTAGCTGGTCGAGTCTACATGTTTCCTTTCCTTCCAAGTCACTCTAGGTTTAGGTTTAGTTGCTTGGAAGTCAAGGTTGTACGGACTGCCTTGTGTGTCACGTACGAATGGACTAACCCTATTTTCCATTAGTCTTTTTATTCCTCAGATCAATAAAATCAAGCTTCTTACATCGTGATTCATTCTGGTTTTATTAGTATCAAGAATAAATTCCCAAATCTCCAAACAGGACAAACTGGAATCACTACGGTTAAAAGTGGGATAACTTCTTCATCATAAGTCCGATGATATTGATTCAACTTCAGGATGATTCTACACTGATTTATGAGTCCAAATCAAGCTTCTTACATCGTGATTCATTCTGTTTTTATTTGTATCAAGAAGAAATTGCCAAATCTCCAAACAGGGCAAACTGGAATCACTTCGGTTAAAATTGGGATAACTTCTTCATCATAACTCCAATGATATTGATTCAATTTCAGGGTGATTCTACACTGATTAATGAGTCTAAATCAAGCTTCTTACATCGTGATTCATTCTGGTTTTATTAGTATCAAGAATAAATTCCCAAATCTCCAAACAGGGCAAACTGGAATCACTTCGGTTAAAACTGGGATAACTTCTGCATCATAACTCCTATGATCTTGAGTCAACTTCAGGGTGATTCGACACTGATTTATGAGTCCAAATCAAGCTTCTTACATCGTGATTCATTCTGGTTTTATTAGTATCAAGAAGAAATTGTCAAATCTCCAAACGGGGCAAACTGGAATCATTTCGGTTAAAAGTGGGATAACTTCTTCATCGTAACTCCAATGATATTGATTCAACTTCAGGGTGATTCTACACTGATTAATGAGTCCAAATCAAGCTTCTTACATCGTGATTCATTCTGGTTTTATTAGTATCAAGAATAAATTCCCAAATCTCCAAACAGGGCAAAATGGAATCACTTTGGTTAAAAGTGGGATAACTTCTTCATCATAACTCCAATGATATTGATTCAACTTCAGGGTGATTCTACACTGATTAATGAGTCCAAATCAAGCTTCTTACATCGTGATTCATGCTGGTTTTATTAGTATCAAGAATAAATTCCCAAATCTCCAAACAGGACAAACTGGAATCACTTCGGTTAAAAGTGGGATAACTTCTTCATCATAACTCCTATGATCTTGAGTCAACTTCAGGGTGATTCGACACTGATTTATGAGTCCAAATCAAGCTTCTTACATCGTGATTCATTCTGGTTTAATTAGTATCAAGAAGAAATTGCCAAATCTCCAAACAGGGCAAACTGGAATCACTTCGGTTAAAAGTAGGATAACGTCTTCATCATAACTCCAATGACATTGATTCTACACTGATTAATGAGTACAAATCAAGCTTCTTACATCGTGATTCATTCTGGTTTTATTAGTATCAAGAATAAATTCCCAAATCTCCAAACAGGACAAACTGGAATCACTTCGGTTAAAAGTGGGATAACTTCTTCATCATAAGTCCAATGATATTGATTCAACTTCAGGATGATTCTAAACTTATTTATGAGTCCAGATCAAGTTTCTTACATCGTGATTCATTCTGGTTTTATTTATATCAAGAAGAAATTGCCAAATCTCCAAATAGGGTAAACTGGAATCACTACGGTTAAAAGTGGGATAACTTCTTCATTATAAGTCCGATGATATTGATTCAACTTCAGGATGATTCTACACTGATTTATGAGTCCAAATCAAGCTTCTTACATCGTGATTCATTCTGTTTTTATTTGTATCAAGAAGAAATTGCCAAATCTCCAAACAGGGCAAACTGGAATCACTTCGGTTAAAATTGGGATAACTTCTTCATCATAACTCCAATGATATTGATTCAACTTCAGGGTGATTCTACACTGATTAATGAGTCCAAATCAAGCTTCTTACATCGTGATTCATTCTGGTTTTATTAGTTCCCAAATCTCCAAACAGGGCAAACTGGAATCACTTCGGTTAAAAGTGGGATAACTTCTGCACCATAACTCCTATGATCTTGAGTCAACTTCAGGGTGATTCGACACTGATTTATGAGTCCAAATCAAGCTTCTTACATCGTGATTCATTCTGGTTTAATTAGTATCAAGAAGAAATTGCCAAATCTCCAAACATGGTAAACTGGAATCACCACGGTTAAAAGTGGGATAACTTCTTCATCATAAGTCCAATGATATTGATTCAACTTCAGGATGATTCTACACTGATTAATGAGTCCAAATCAAGCTTCTTACATCGTGATTCATTCTGGTTTATTAGTATCAAGAATAAATTCCCAAATCTCCAAACAGGGCAAACTGGAATAACTTCGGTTAAAAGTGGGATAACTTCTTCATCATAAGTCCAATGATATTGATTCAACTTCAGGATGATTCTAAATTGATTTATGAGTCCAGATAAAGTTTCTTACATCGTGATTCATTCTGGTTTTATTTGTATCAAGAAGAAATTGCCAAATCTCCAAACAGGGTAAACTGGAATCACTACGGTTAAACGTGGGATAACTTCTTCGACATAAGTCTAATGATATTGATTCAACTTCAGGATGATTCTACACTGATTTATGAGTCCAAATCAAGCTTCTTACATCGTGATTCATTCTGTTTTTATTTGTATCAAGAAGAAATTGCCAAATCTCCAAATAGGGCAAACTGGAATCACTTCGGTTAAAAGTGGGATAACTTCTTCATCATAACTCCAATGATATTGATTCAACTTCAGGGTGACTCTACACTGATTAATGAGACCAAATCAAGCTTCTTACATCGTGATTCATTCTGGTTTTATTAGTATCAAGAATAAATTCCCAAATCTCCAAACAAGACAAACTGGAATCACTTCGGTTAAAAATGGGATAACTTCTTCATCATAACTCCAATGATATTGATTCAACTTCAGGGTGATTCTACACTGATTAATGAGTCCAAATCAAGCTTCTTACATCTTGATTCATTCTGGTTTTATTAGTATCAAGATTAAATTCCCAAATCTCCAAACAGGACAAACTGGAATCACTTCGGTTAAAAGTGGGATAACTTCTTCATCATAAGTCCAATGATATTGATTCAACTTCAGGATGATTCTAAACTGATTTATGAGTCCAGATCAAGTTTCTTACATCGTGATTCATTCTGGTTTTATTTGTATCAAGAAGAAATTGCCAAATCTCCAAACAGGGTAAACTGGAATCACTACAGTTAAAAGTGGGATAACTTCTTCATCATAAGTCCAATGATATTGATTCAACTTCAGGATGATTCTACACTGTTTTATGAGTCCAAATCAAGCTTCTTACATAGTGATTCAGTCTGGTTTTATTTGTATCAAGAAGCAATTGCCAAATCTCCAAACAGGGCAAACTGGAATCACTTCGGTTAAAAGTGGGATAACTTCTTCATCATAACTCCAATGATATTGATTCAACTTCAGGGTGATTCTACACTGATTAATGAGTCCAAATCAAGCTTCTTACATCGTGATTCATTTTGGTTTTATTAGTATGAAGAACAAATTCCCAAATCTCCAAACAGGGCAAACTGGAATCACTTCGGTTAAAAGTGGGAAAACTTCTGCATTATAACTCCTATGATCTTGAGTCAACTTCAGGGTGATTCGACACTGATTTATGAGTCCAAATCAAGCTTCTTAAATCGTGATTCATTCTGGTTTTATTACTATCAAGAAGAAATTGCCAAATCTCCAAACATGGTAAACTGGAATCACTACGGTTAAAAGTGGGATAACTTCTTCATCATAAGTCCAGTGATATTGATTCAACTTCAGGATGATTCTACACTGATTAATGAGTCCAAATCAAGCTTCTTACATCGTGATTCATTCTGGTTTTATTAGTATCAAGAATAAATTCCCAAATCTCCAAACAGGGCAAACTGGAATAACTTCGGTTAAAAGTGGGATAACTTCTTCATCATAAGTCCAATGATATTGATTCAACTTCAGGATGATTCTAAACTGATATATGAGTCCAGATCAAGTTTCTTACATCGTGATTCATTCTGGTTTTATTTGTATCAAGAAGAAATTGTCAAATCTCCAAACAGGGTAAACTGGAATCACTACAGTTAAACGTGGGATAACTTCTTCGACATAAGTCTAATGATATTGATTCAACTTCAGGATGATTCTACACTGATTTATGAGTCCAAATCAAGCTTCTTACATCGTGATTCATTCTGGTTTTATTTGTATCAAGAAGAAATTGCCAAATCTCCAAATAGGGCAAACTGGAATCACTTCGGTTAAAAGTGGGATAACTTCTTCATCATAACTCCAATGATATTGATTCATCTTCAGGGTGAGTCTACACTGATTAATGAGTCCAAATCAAGCTTCTTACATCGTGATTCATTCTGGTTTTATTAGTATCAAGAATAAATTCCCAAATCTCCAAACAGGACAAACGGGAATCACTACGGTTAAAAGTGGGATAACTTCTTCATCATAAGTCCGATGATATTGATACAACTTAAGGATGATTCTACACTGATTTATGAGTCCAAATCAAGCTTCTTACATCGTGATTCATTCTGGTTTTATTTGTATCAAGAAGAAATTGCCAAATCTCCAAACAGGGCAAACTGGAATCACTTCGGTTAAAAGTGGGATAACTTCTGCATCATAACTCCTATGATCTTGAGTCAACTTCAGGGTGATTCGACACTGATTTATGAGTCCAAATCAAGCTTCTTACATCGTGATTCATTCTGGTTTTATTAGTATCAAGAAGAAATCGCCAAATCTCCAAACAGGGCAAACTGGAATCATTTCGGTTAAAAGTGGGATAACTTCTTCATCATAACTCCAATGATATTGATTCAACTTCAGGGTGATTCTACACTGATTAATGAGTCAAAATCAAGCTTCTTACATCGTGATTAATTCTGGTTTTATTAGTATCAAGAATAAATTCCCAAATCTCCAAACAGGGCAAAATGGAATCACTTCGGTTAAAAGTGGGATAACTTCTTCATCATAACTCCAATGATATTGATTCAACTTCAGGGTGATTCTACACTGATTAATGAGTCCAAATCAAGCTTCTTACATCGTGATTCATTCTGGTTTTATTAGTATCAAGAAGAAATTGCCAAATCTCCAAACAGGACAAACTGGAATCACTTCGGTTAAAAGTGGGATAACTTCTTCATCATAACTCCAATGATATTGATTCAACTTCAGGGTGATTCTACACTGATTTATGAGTCCAAATCAAGCTTCTTACATCGTGATTCATTCTGGTTTTATTAGTATCAAGAAGAAATTGCCAAATCTCCAAACAGGGCAAACTGGAATCACTTCGGTTAAAAGTGGGATAACTTCTTCATCATAACTCCTATGATCTTGATTCAACTTCAGGGTGATTCTACACTGATTTAATGAGTCCAAATCAAGCTTCTTACATCGTGATTCATTCTGGTTTTATTAGTATCAAGAAGAAATTGCCAAATCTCCAAACAGGGCAAACTGGAATCACTTCGGTTAAAAGTGGGATAACTTCTTCATCATAACTCCAATGATATTGATTCAACTTCAGGGTGATTCTACACTGATTTATGAGTCTAAATCAAGATTCTTACATCTTGATTCATTCTGGTTTGATTAGAATCAAGAAGAAATTGCCAAATCTCCAAACATGATAAACTAGAATCACTTCGGTTAAAAGTGGAATAACATCTTCATCATAACTCCTATGATATTGATTCACCTTCAGGGTGATTCTACACTGATTAATGAGTCCAAATCAAGCTTCTTACATCGTGATTCATTCTGGTTTTATTAGTATCAAGAATAAATTCCCAAATCTCCAAACAGGGCAAACTGGAATCACTTCGGTTAAAAGTGGGAAAACTTCTGCATCATAACTCCTATGATCTTGAGTCAACTTCAGGGTGATTCGACACTGATTTATGAGTCCAATCAAGCTTCTTAAATCGTGATTCATTCTGGTTTTATTACTATCAAGAAGAAATTGCCAAATCTCCAAACATGGTAAACTGGAATCACTACGGTTAAAAGTGGGATAACTTCTTCATCATAAGTCCAATGATATTGATTCAACTTCAGGATGATTCTACACTGATTAATGAGTCCAAATCAAGCTTCTTACATCGTGATTCATTCTGGTTTTATTAGTATCAAGAATAAATTCCCAAATCTCCAAACAGGGCAAACTGGAATAACTTCGGTTAAAAGTCGGATAACTTCTTCATCATAAGTCCAGTGATATTGATTCAACTTCAGGATGATTCTAAACTGATTTATGAGTCCAGATCTAGTTTCTTACATCGTGATTCATTCTGGTTTTATTTGTATCAAGAAGAAATTGCCAAATCTCCAAACAGGGTAAACTGGAATCACTACGGTTAAACGTGGGATAACTTCTTCGACATAAGTCTAATGATATTGATTCAACTTCAGGATGATTCTACACTGATTTATGAGTCCAAATCAAGCTTCTTACATCGTGATTCATTCTGGTTTTATTTGTATCAAGAAGAAATTGCCAAATCTCCAAATAGGGCAAACTGGAATCACTTCGGTTAAAAGTGGGATAACTTCTTCATCATAACTCCAATGATATTGATTCAACTTCAGGGTGAGTCTACACTGATTAATGAGTCCAAATCAAGCTTCTTACATCGTGATTCATTCTGGTTTTATTAGTATCAAGAATAAATTCCCAAATCTCCAAACAGGACAAACTGGAATCACTACGGTTAAAAGTGGGATAACTTCTTCATCATAAGTCCGATGATATTGATACAACTTCAGGATGATTCTACACTGATTTATGAGTCCAAATCAAGCTTCTTACATCGTGATTCATTCTGGTTTTATTTGTATCAAGAAGAAATTGCCAAATCTCCAAACAGGACAAACTGGAATCACTTCGGTTAAAATTGGGATAACTTCTTCATCATAACTCCAATGATATTGATTCAACTTCAGGGTGATTCTACACTGATTAATGAGTCCAAATCAAGCTTCTTACATCGTGATTCATTCTGGTTTTATTAGTATCAAGAATAAATTCCCAAATCTCCAAACAGGGCAAACTGGAATCACTTCGGTTAAAAGTGGGATAACTTCTGCATCATAACTCCTATGATCTTGAGTCAACTTCAGGGTGATTCGACACTGATTTATGAGTCCAAATCAAGCTTCTTACATCGTGATTCATTCTGGTTTTATTAGTATCAAGAAGAAATTGCCAAATCTCCAAACAGGACAAACTGGAATCATTTCGGTTAAAAGTGGGATAACTTCTTCATCATAACTCCAATGATATTGATTCAACTTCAGGGTGATTCTACACTGATTAATGAGTCCAAATCAAGCTTCTTACATCGTGATTCATTCTGGTTTTATTAGTATCAAGAATAAATTCCCAAATCTCCAAACAGGACAAACTGGAATCACTTCGGTTAAAAGTGGGATAACTTCTTCATCATAACTCCAATGATATTGATTCAACTTCAGGGTGATTCTACACTGATTAATGAGTCCAAATCAAGATTCTTACATCGTGATTCATTCTGGTTTTATTAGTATCAAGAATAAATTCCCAAATCTCCAAACATGACAAACTGGAATCACTTCGGTTAAAAGTGGGATAACTTCTTCATCATAAGTCCAATGATATTGATTCAACTTCAGGATGATTCTAAACTGATTTATGAGTCCAGATCAAGTTTTTTACATCGTGATTCATTCTGGTTTTATTTGTATCAAGAAGAAATTGCCAAATCTCCAAACAGGATAAACTGGAATCACTACAGTTAAAAGTGGGATAACTTCTTCATCATAAGTCCAATGATATTGATTCAACTTCAGGATGATTCTACACTGTTTTATGAGTCCAAATCAAGCTTCTTACATAGTGATTCAGTCTGGTTTTATTTGTATCAAGAAGCAATTGCCAAATCTCCAAACAGGGCAAACTGGAATCACTTCGGTTAAAAGTGGGATAACTTCTTCATCATAACTCCAATGATATTGATTCAACTTCAGGGTGATTCTACACTGATTAATGAGTCCAAATCAAGCTTCTTACATCGTGATTCATTCTGGTTTTATTAGTATCAAGAATAAATTCCCAAATCTCCAAACAGGGCAAACTGGAATCACTTCGGTTAAAAGTGGGATAACTTCTGCATCATAACTCCTATGATCTTGAGTCAACTTCAGGGTGATTCGACACTGATTTATGAGTCCAAATCAAGCTTCTTAAATCGTGATTCATTCTGGTTTTATTAGTATCAAGAAGAAATTGCCAAATCTCCAAACATGGTAAACTGGAATCACTACGGTTAAAAGTGGGATAACTTCTTCATCATAAGTCCAATGATATTGATTCAACTTCAGGATGATTCTACACTGATTAATGAGTCCAAATCAAGCTTCTTACATCGTGATTCATTCTGGTTTTATTAGTATCAAGAATAAATTCCCAAATCTCCAAACAGGGCAAACTGGAATAACTTCGGTTAAAAGTGGGATAACTTCTTCATCATAAGTCCAGTGATATTGATTCAACTTCAGGATGATTCTAAACTGATTTATGAGTCCAGATCAAGTTT
The DNA here is from genome assembly GCA_905132885.1 of Moricandia moricandioides. NCBI lineage: Eukaryota > Viridiplantae > Streptophyta > Magnoliopsida > Brassicales > Brassicaceae > Moricandia > Moricandia moricandioides. The sequence goes on from CAJHQQ010003706.1 coordinate 14,505, forward strand.
CTTACATCGTGATTCATTCTGGTTTTATTTGTATCAAGAAGAAATTGCCAAATCTCCAAACAGGGTAAACTGGAATCACTACGGTTAAACGTGGGATAACTTCTTCGACATAAGTCTAATGATATTGATTCAACTTCAGGATGATTCTACACTGATTTATGAGTCCAAATCAAGCTTCTTACATCGTGATTCATTCTGGTTTTATTTGTATCAAGAAGAAATTGCCAAATCTCCAAATAGGGCAAACTGGAATCACTTCGGTTAAAAGTGGGATAACTTCTTCATCATAACTCCAATGATATTGATTCAACTTCAGGGTGAGTCTACACTGATTAATGAGTCCAAATCAAGCTTCTTACATCGTGATTCATTCTGGTTTTATTAGTATCAAGAATAAATTCCCAAATCTCCAAACAGGACAAACTGGAATCACTACGGTTAAAAGTGGGATAACTTCTTCATCATAAGTCCGATGATATTGATTCAACTTCAGGATGATTCTACACTGATTTATGAGTCCAAATCAAGCTTCTTACATCGTGATTCATTCTGGTTTTATTTGTATCAAGAAGAAATTGCCAAATCTCCAAACAGGGCAAACTGGAATCACTTCGGTTAAAATTGGGATAACTTCTTCATCATAACTCCAATGATATTGATTCAACTTCAGGGTGATTCTACACTGATTAATGAGTCCAAATCAAGCTTCTTACATCGTGATTCATTCTGGTTTTATTAGTATCAAGAATAAATTCCCAAATCTCCAAACAGGGCAAACTGGAATCACTTCGGTTAAAAGTGGGATAACTTCTTCATCATAACTCCTATGATCTTGAGTCAACTTCAGGGTGATTCGACACTGATTTATGAGTCCAAATCAAGCTTCTTACATCGTGATTCATTCTGGTTTTATTAGTATCAAGAAGAAATTGCCAAATCTCCAAACAGGGCAAACTGGAATCACTTCGGTTAAAAGTGGGATAACTTCTTCATCATAACTCCAATGATATTGATTCAACTTCAGGGTGATTCTACACTGATTAATGAGTCCAAATCAAGCTTCTTACATCGTGATTCATTCTGGTTTTATTAGTATCAAGAATAAATTCCCAAATCTCCAAACAGGGCAAACTGGAATCACTTCGGTTAAAAGTGGGATAACTTCTTCATCATAACTCCAATGATATTGATTCAACTTCAGGGTGATTCTACACTGATTAATGAGTCCAAATCAAGCTTCTTACATCGTGATTCATTCTGGTTTTATTAGTATCAAGAAGAAATTGCCAAATCTCCAAACAGGACAAACTGGAATCACTTCGGTTAAAAGTGGGATAACTTCTTCATCATAACGTCCAATGATATTGATTCAACTTCAGGGTGATTCTAAACTGATTTATGAGTCCAAATCAAGCTTCTTACATCGTGATTCATTCTGGTTTTATTTGTATCAAGAAGAAATTGCCAAATCTCCAAACAGGGCAAACTGGAATCACTTCGGTTAAAAGTGGGATAACTTCTTCATCATAACTCCAATGATATTGATTCAACTTCAGGGTGATTCTACACTGATTATGAGTCCAAATCAAGCTTCTTACATCGTGATTCATTCTGGTTTTATTAGTATCAAGAATAAATTCCAAATCTCCAAACAGGGCAAACTGGAATCACTTCGGTTAAAAGTGGGATAACTTCTTCATCATAACTCCAATGATATTGATTCAACTTCAGGATGATTCTACACTGATTTATGAGTCCAAATCAAGCTTCTTACATCGTGATTCATTCTGGTTTTATTAGTATCAAGAAGAAATTGCCAAATCTCCAAACAGGGCAAACTGGAATCACTTCGGTTAAAAGTGGGATAACTTCTTCATCATAACTCCAATGATATTGATTCAACTTCAGGGTGATTCTACACTGATTATGAGTCCAAATCAAGCTTCTTACATCGTGATTCATTCTGGTTTTATTAGTATCAAGAAGAAATTGCCAAATCTCCAAACATGGTAAACTGGAATCACTTCGGTTAAAAGTGGGATAACTTCTTCATCATAAGTCCAATGATATTGATTCAACTTCAGGATGATTCTACACTGATTAATGAGTCCAAATCAAGCTTCTTACATCGTGATTCATTCTGGTTTTATTAGTATCAAGAATAAATTCCCAAATCTCCAAACAGGGCAAACTGGAATAACTTCGGTTAAAAGTGGGATAACTTCTTCATCATAAGTCCAGTGATATTGATTCAACTTCAGGATGATTCTAAACTGATTTATGAGTCCAGATCAAGTTTCTTACATCGTGATTCATTCTGGTTTTATTTGTATCAAGAAGAAATTGCCAAATCTCCAAACAGGGTAAACTGGAATCACTACGGTTAAACGTGGGATAACTTCTTCGACATAAGTCTAATGATATTGATTCAACTTCAGGATGATTCTACACTGATTTATGAGTCCAAATCAAGCTTCTTACATCGTGATTCATTCTGGTTTTATTTGTATCAAGAAGAAATTGCCAAATCTCCAAATAGGGCAAACTGGAATCACTTCGGTTAAAAGTGGGATAACTTCTTCATCATAACTCCAATGATATTGATTCAACTTCAGGGTGAGTCTACACTGATTAATGAGTCCAAATCAAGCTTCTTACATCGTGATTCATTCTGGTTTTATTAGTATCAAGAATAAATTCCCAAATCTCCAAACAGGACAAACTGGAATCACTACGGTTAAAAGTGGGATAACTTCTTCATCATAAGTCCGATGATATTGATTCAACTTCAGGATGATTCTACACTGATTTATGAGTCCAAATCAAGCTTCTTACATCGTGATTCATTCTGGTTTTATTTGTATCAAGAAGAAATTGCCAAATCTCCAAACAGGACAAACTGGAATCACTTCGGTTAAAATTGGGATAACTTCTTCATCATAACTCCAATGATATTGATTCAACTTCAGGGTGATTCTACACTGATTAATGAGTCTAAATCAAGCTTCTTACATCGTGATTCATTCTGGTTTTATTAGTATCAAGAATAAATTCCCAAATCTCCAAACAGGGCAAACTGGAATCACTTCGGTTAAAAGTGGGATAACTTCTGCATCATAACTCCTATGATCTTGAGTCAACTTCAGGGTGATTCGACACTGATTTATGAGTCCAAATCAAGCTTCTTACATCGTGATTCATTCTGGTTTTATTAGTATCAAGAAGAAATTGCCAAATCTCCAAACAGGGCAAACTGGAATCATTTCGGTTAAAAGTGGGATAACTTCTTCATCATAACTCCAATGATATTGATTCAACTTCAGGGTGATTCTACACTGATTAATGAGTCCAAATCAAGCTTCTTACATCGTGATTCATTCTGGTTTTATTAGTATCAAGAATAAATTCCCAAATCTCCAAACAGGGCAAACTGGAATCACTTCGGTTAAAAGTGGGATAACTTCTTCATCATAACTCCAATGATATTGATTCAACTTCAGGGTGATTCTACACTGATTAATGAGTCCAAATCAAGCTTCTTACATCGTGATTCATTCTGGTTTTATTAGTATCAAGAAGAAATTGCCAAATCTCCAAACAGGACAAACTGGAATCACTTCGGTTAAAAGTGGGATAACTTCTTCATCATACGTCCAATGATATTGATTCAACTTCAGGGTGATTCTAAACTGATTTATGAGTCCAAAATAAGATTCTTACATCGTGATTCATTCTGGTTTATTTGTATCAAGAAGAAATTGCCAAATCTCCAAACATGGTAAACTGGAATCACTTCGGTTAAAAGTGGGATAACTTCTTCATCATAACTCTATGATCGTGATTCAACTTCAGGGTGATTCTACACTGATTAATGAGTCCAAATCAAGCTTCTTACATCGTGATTCATTCTGGTTTTATTAGTATCAAGAATAATTGCCAAATCTCCAAACAGGGCAAACTGGAATCACTTCGGTTAAAAGTGGGATAACTTCTTCATCATAACTCCAATGATATTGATTCAACTTCAGGGATGATTCTACACTGATTTATGAGTCCAAATCAAGCTTCTTACATCGTGATTCATTTGGTTTTATTAGTATCAAGAAGAAATTGCCAAATCTCCAAACAGGGCAAACTGGAATCACTTCGGTTAAAAGTGGGAATAACTTCTTATCATAACTCCTATGATCTTGATTCAACTTCAGGGTGATTCTACACTGATTTATGAGTCCAAATCAAGCTTCTTAAATCGTGATTCATTCTGGTTTTATTAGTATCAAGAAGAAATTGCCAAATCTCCAAACATGGTAAACTGGAATCACTACGGTTAAAAGTGGGATAACTTCTTCATCATAAGTCCAATGATATTGATTCAACTTCAGGATGATTCTACACTGATTAATGAGTCCAAATCAAGCTTCTTACATCGTGATTCATTCTGGTTTTATTAGTATCAAGAATAAATTCCCAAATCTCCAAACAGGGCAAACTGGAATAACTTCGGTTAAAAGTGGGATAACTTCTTCATCATAAGTCCAGTGATATTGATTCAACTTCAGGATGATTCTAAACTGATTTATGAGTCCAGATCAAGTTTCTTACATCGTGATTCATTCTGGTTTTATTTGTATCAAGAAGAAATTGCCAAATCTCCAAACAGGGTAAACTGGAATCACTACAGTTAAACGTGGGATAACTTCTTCGACATAAGTCTAATGATATTGATTCAACTTCAGGATGATTCTACACTGATTTATGAGTCCAAATCAAGCTTCTTACATCGTGATTGATTCTGGTTTTATTTGTATCAAGAAGAAATTGCCAAATCTCCAAATAGGGCAAACTGGAATCACTTCGGTTAAAAGTGGGATAACTTCTTCATCTTAACTCCAATGATATTGATTCAACTTCAGGGTGAGTCTACACTGATTAATGAGTCCAAATCAAGCTTCTTACATCGTCATTCATTCTGGTTTTATTAGTATCAAGAATAAATTCCCAAATCTCCAAACAGAACAAACTGGAATCACTACGGTTATAAGTGGGATAACTTCTTCATCATAAGTCCGATGATATTGATTCAACTTCAGGATGATTCTACACTGATTTATGAGTCCAAATCAAGCTTCTTATATCGTGATTCATTCTGGTTTTATTTGTATCAAGAAGAAATTGCCAAATCTCCAAACAGGGCAAACTGGAATCACTTCGGTTAAAATTGGGATAACTTCTTCATCATAACTCCAATGATATTGATTCAACTTCAGGGTGATTCTACACTGATTAATGAGTCTAAATCAAGCTTCTTACATCGTGATTCATTCTGGTTTTATTAGTATCAAGAATAAATTCCCAAATCTCCAAACAGGGCAAACTGGAATCACTTCGGTTAAAAGTGGGATAACTTCTGCATCATAACTCCTATGATCTTGAGTCAACTTCAGGGTGATTCGACACTGATTTATGAGTCCAAATCAAGCTTCTTACATCGTGATTCATTCTGGTTTTATTAGTATCAAGAAGAAATTGCCAAATCTCCAAACAGGGCAAACTGGAATCATTTCGGTTAAAAGTGGGATAACTTCTTCATCATAACTCCAATGATATTGATTCAACTTCAGGGTGATTCTACACTGATTAATGAGTCCAAATCAAGCTTCTTAAATCGTGATTCATTCTGGTTTTATTAGTATCAAGAATAAATTCCCAAATCTCCAAACAGGGCAAAATGGAATCACTTCGGTTAAAAGTGGGATAACTTCTTCATCATAACTCCAATGATATTGATTCAACTTCAGGGTGATTCTACACTGATTAATGAGTCCAAATCAAGCTTCTTACATCGTGATTCATTCTGGTTTTATTAGTATCAAGAAGAAATTGCCAAATCTCCAAACAGGACAAACTGGAATCACTTTGGTTAAAAGTGGGATAACTTCTTGATCATACGTCCAATGATATTGATTCAACTTCGTGGTGATTCTAAACTGATTTATGAGTCTAAAATAAGATTCTTACATCGTGATTCATTCTGGTTTAATTTGTATCAAGAAGAAATTGCAAATTCTCCAAACATGGTAAACTGGAATCACTTCGGTTAAAAGAGGGATAACTTCTTCATCGTAACTCTTATGATCGTGATTAAACTCCAGGGTGATTCTACACTGATGAATGAGTCCAAAACAAGCTTCTTACATCGTGATTTATTCTGGTTTTATTAGTATCAAGAATAAGTTGCCAAATCTCCAAACAGGGTAAATTGGGATCACTTAGGTTAAAAGTGGGATAACTTCTTCAACATAAGTCAATTGATATTGATTCAACTTCAGGATGATTCTACACTGATTTATGAGTCTAAATCAAGATTCTTACATCTTGATTCATTGTGGTTTGATTAGAATCAAGAAGAAATTGCCAAATCTCCAAACATGATAAACTAGAATCACTTCGGTTAAAAGTGGAATAACATCTTTATCATAACTCCTATGATATTAATTCACCTTCAGGGTGATTCTACACTGATTAATGAGTCCAAATCAAGCTTCTTAAATCGTGATTCATTCTGGTTTTATTAGTATCAAGAAGAAATTGCCAAATCTCCAAACATGGTAAACTGGAATCACTACGGTTAAAAGTGGGATAACTTCTTCATCATAAGTCCAATGATATTGATTCAACTTCAGGATGATTCGACACTGATTAATGAGTCCAAATCAAGCTTCTTACATCGTGATTCATTCTGGTTTTATTAGTATCAAGAATAAATTCCCAAATCTCCAAACAGGCAAACTGGAATAACTTCGGTTAAAAGTGGGATAACTTCTTCATCATAAGTCCAGTGATATTGATTCAACTTCAGGATGATTCTAAACTGATTTATGAGTCCAGATCAAGTTTCTTACATCGTGATTCATTCTGGTTTTATTTGTATCAAGAAGAAATTGCCAAATCTCCAAACAGGGTAAACTGGAATCACTACGGTTAAACGTGGGATAACTTCTTCGACATAAGTCTAATGATATTGATTCAACTTCAGGATGATTCTACACTGATTTATGAGTCCAAATCAAGCTTCTTACATCGTGATTGATTCTGGTTTTATTTGTATCAAGAAGAAATTGCCAAATCTCCAAATAGGGCAAACTGGAATCACTTCGGTTAAAAGTGGGATAACTTCTTCATCATAACTCCAATGATATTGATTCAACTTCAGGGTGAGTCTACACTGATTAATGAGTCCAAATCAAGCTTCTTCCATCGTGATTCATTCTGGTTTTATTAGTATCAAGAATAAATTCCCAAATCTCCAAACAGAACAAACTGGAATCACTACGGTTATAAGTGGGATAACTTCTTCATCATAAGTCCGATGATATTGATTCAACTTCAGGATGATTCTACACTGATTTATGAGTCCAAATCAAGCTTCTTATATCGTGATTCATTCTGGTTTTATTTGTATCAAGAAGAAATTGACAAATCTCCAAACATGGCAAACTGGAATCACTTTGGTTAAAATTGGGATAACTTCTTCATCATAACTCCAATGATATTGATTCAACTTCAGGGTGATTCTACACTGATTAATGAGTCTAAATCAAGCTTCTTACATCGTGATTCATTCTGGTTTTATTAGTATCAAGAATAAATTCCCAAATCTCCAAACAGGGCAAACTGGAATCACTTCGGTTAAAAGTGGGATAACTTCTGCATCATAACTCCTATGATCTTGAGTCAACTTCAGGGTGATTCGACACTGATTTATGAGTCCAAATCAAGCTTCTTACATCGTGATTCATTCTGGTTTTATTAGTATCAAGAAGAAATTGCCAAATCTCCCAACAGGGCAAACTGGAATCATTTCGGTTAAAAGTGGGATAACTTCTTCATCATAACTCCAATGATATTGATTCAACTTCAGGGTGATTCTACACTGATTAATGAGTCCAAATCAAGCTTCTTAAATCGTGATTCATTCTGGTTTTATTAGTATCAAGAATAAATTCCCAAATCTCCAAACAGGGCAAAATGGAATCACTTCGGTTAAAAGTGGGATAACTTCTTCATCATAACTCCAATGATATTGATTCAACTTCAGGGTGATTCTACACTGATTAATGAGTCCAAATCAAGCTTCTTACATCGTGATTCATTCTGGTTTTATTAGTATCAAGAAGAAATTGCCAAATCTCCAAACAGGACAAACTGGAATCACTTTGGTTAAAAGTGGGATAACTTCTTGATCATACGTCCAATGATATTGATTCAACTTCGTGGTGATTCTAAACTGATTTATGAGTCTAAAATAAGATTCTTACATCGTGATTCATTCTGGTTTAATTTGTATCAAGAAGAAATTGCAAATTCTCCAAACATGGTAAACTGGAATCACTTCGGTTAAAAGAGGGATAACTTCTTCATCGTAACTCTTATGATCGTGATTAAACTCCAGGGTGATTCTACACTGATGAATGAGTCCAAAACAAGCTTCTTACATCGTGATTTATTCTGGTTTTATTAGTATCAAGAATAAGTTGCCAAATCTCCAAACAGGGTAAATTGGGATCACTTAGGCCAAAAGTGGGATAACTTCTTCAACATAAGTCAATTGATATTGATTCAACTTCAGGATGATTCTACTCTGATTTATGAGTCTAAATCAAGATTCTTACATCTTGATTCATTCTGGTTTGATTGGAATCAAGAAGAAATTGCCAAATCTCCAAACATGATAAACTAGAATCACTTCGGTTAAAACTGGAATAACATCTTTATCATAACTCCTATGATATTAATTCACCTTCAGGGTGATTCTACACTGATTAATGAGTCCAAATCAAGCTTCTTACATCGTGATTCATTCTGGTTTTATTAGTATCAAGAATAAATTCCCAAATCTCCAAACAGGGCAAACTGGAATCACTTCGGTTAAAAGTGGGAAAACTTCTGCATCATAACTCCTATGATCTTGAGTCAACTTCAGGGTCATTCGACACTGATTTATGAGTCCAAATCAAGCTTCATAAATCGTGATTCATTCTGGTTTTATTAGTATCAAGAAGAAATTGCCAAATCTCCAAACATGGTAAACTGGAATCACTACAGTTAAAAGTGGGATAACTTCTTCATCATAAGTCTAATGATATTGATTCAACTTCAGGATGATTCTACACTGATTAATGAGTCCAAATCAAGCTTCTTACATCGTGATTCATTCTGGTTTTATTAGTATCAAGAATAAATTCCCAAATCTCCAAACAGGGCAAACTGGAATAACTTCGGTTAAAAGTGGGATAACTTCTTCATCATAAGTCCAGTGATATTGATTCAACTTCAGGATGATTCTAAACTGATTTATGAGTCCAGATCAAGTTTCTTACATCGTGATTCATTCTGGTTTTATTTGTATCAAGAAGAAATTGCCAAATCTCCAAACATGGTAAACTGGAATCACTACGGTTAAACGTGGGATAACTTCTTCGACATAAGTCTAATGATATTGATTCAACTTCAGGATGATTCTACACTGATTTATGAGTCCAAGTCAAGCTTCTTACATCGTGATTCATTCTGGTTTTATTTGTATCAAGAAGAAATTGCCAAATCTCCAAATAGGGCAAACTGGAATCACTTCGGTTAAAAGTGGGATAACTTCTTCATCATAACTCCAATGATATTGATTCAACTTCAGGGTGAGTCTACACTGATTAATGAGTCCGAATCAAGCTTCCTACATCGTGATTCATTCTGGTTTTATTAGTATCAAGAATAAATTCCCAAATCTCCAAACAGGACAAACTGGAATCACTACGGCTAAAAGTGGGATAACTTCTTCATCATAAGTTCGATGATATTGATTCAACTTCAGGATGATTCTACACTGATTTATGAGTCCAAATCAAGCTTCTTACATCGTGATTCATTCCGGTTTTATTTGTATCAAGATGAAATTGCCAAATCTCCAAACAGGGCAAACTGGAATCACTTCGGTTAAAATTGGAATAACTTCTTCATCATAACTCCAATGATATTGATTCAACTTCAGGGTGATTCTACACTGATTAATGAGTCTAAATCAAGCTTCTTACATCGTGATTCATTCTGGTTTTATTAGTATCAAGAATAAATTCCCAAATCTCCAAACAGGGCAAACTGGAATCACTTCGGTTAAAAGTGGGATAACTTCTGCATCATAACTCCTATGATCTTGAGTCAACTTCAGGGTGATTCGACACTGATTTATGAGTCCGAATCAAGCTTCTTACATCATGATTCATTCTGGTTTTATTAGTATCAAGAAGAAATTGCAAAATCTCCAAACAGGGCAAACTGGAATCATTTCGGTTAAAAGTGGGATAACTTCTTCATCATAACTCCAATGATATTGATTCAACTTCAGGGTGATTCTACACTGATTAATGAGTCCAAATCAAGCTTCTTACATCGTGATTCATTCTGGTTTTATTAGTATCAAGAATAAATTCCCAAATCTCCAAACATGGCAAAATGGAATCACTTCGGTTAAAAGTGGGATAACTTCTTCATCATAACTCCAATGATATTGATTCAACTTCAAGGTGATTCTACACTGATTAATGAGTCCAAATCAAGCTTCTTACATCGTGATTCATTCTGGTTTTATTAGTATCAAGAATAAATTCCCAAATCACCAAACAGGACAAACTGGAATCACTTCGGTTAAAAGTGGGATAACTTCTTCATCATAACTCCTATGATCTTGAGTCAACTTCAGGGTGATTCGACACTGATTTATGAGTCCTAATCAAGCTTCTTACATCGTGATTCATTCTGGTTTTATTAGTATAAAGAAGAAATTGCCAAATCTCCAAACAGGGCAAAATGGAATCACTTCGGTTAAAAGTGGGATAACGTCTTCGTCATAACTCCAATGACATTCATTCAACTTCAGGGTGATTCTACACTGATTAATGATTCCAAATCAAGCTTCTTACATCGTGATTCATTCTGGTTTTATTAGTATCAAGAATAAATTCCCAAATCTCCAAACAGGACAAACTGGAATCACTTCGGTTAAAAGTGGGATAACTTCTTCATCATAAGTCCAATGATATTGATTCAACTTCAGGATGATTCTACACTGATTTATGAGTCCAAATCAAGCTTCTTATATCGTGATTCATTCTGGTTTTATTTGTATCAAGAATAAATTGCCAAATCTCCAAATAGGGTAAACTGGAATCATTTCGGTTAAAAGTGGGATAACTTCTTCATCATAAGTCCAATGATATTGATTCAAATTCAGGTTGATTCTACACTGATTTATGAGTCCAAATCAAGATTCTTACATCGTGATTCATTCTGGTTTTATTAGTATCAAGAATAAATTCCCAAATCTCCAAACAGGGTAAAATGGAATCACTACGGTTAAAAGTGGGATAACTTCTTCATCATAAGTCCAATGATATTGATTCAACTTCAGGATGATTCTAAACTGACTTATGAGTCCAAATCAAGCTTCTTACATCGTGATTAATTCTGGTTTTATTTGTATCAAGAAGAAATTGCCAAATCTCCAAACATGGCAAACTGGAATCACTTCGGTTAAAAGTGGGATAACTTCTTCATCATAACTCCAATGATATTGATTCAACTTCAGGGTGATTCTACACTGATTAATGAGACCAAATCAAGCTTCTTACATCTAGATTCATTCTGGTTTTTTTAGTATCAAGAATAAATTCCCAAATTTCCAAATAGGGCAAACTGGAATCACTTCGGTTAAAAGTGGGATAACTTCTTCATCATAACTCCTATGATCTTGAGTCAACTTCAGGGTGATTCGACACTGATTTATGAGTCCAAATCAAGCTTCTTACATCGTGATTCATTCTGGTTTTATTTGTATCAAGAATAAATTCCCAAATCTCCAAACAGGGCAAATTTCTTCTTGATACTAATAGGGTAAACTGGAGATTTGGCAATTTCTTCTTGATACTAATAAAACCAGAATGAATCACGATGTAAGAAGCTTGATTTGGACTCATAAATCAGTGTCGAATCACCCTGAAGTTGACTCAAGATCATAGGAGTTATGATGAAGAAGTTATCCCACTTTTAACCGAAGTGATTCCAGTTTGCCCTATTTGGAAATTTGGGAATTTATTCTTGATACTAAAAAAACCAGAATGAATCTAGATGTAAGAAGCTTGATTTGGTCTCATTAATCAGTGTAGAATCACCCTGAAGTTGAATCAATATCATTGGAGTTATGATGAAGAAGTTATCCCACTTTTAACCGAAGTGATTCCAGTTTGCCATGTTTGGAGATTTGGCAATTTCTTCTTGATACAAATAAAACCAGAATGAATCACGATGTAAGAAGCTTGATTTGGACTCATAAGTCAGTTTAGAATCATCCTGAAGTTGAATCAATATCATTGGACTTATGATGAAGAAGTTATCCCACTTTTAACCGTAGTGATTCCATTTTACCCTGTTTGGAGATTTGGGAATTTATTCTTGATACTAATAAAACCAGAATGAATCACGATGTAAGAAGCTTGATTTGGACTCATTAATCAGTGTAGACTCACCCTGAAGTTGAATCAATATCATTGGACTTATGATGAAGAAGTTATCCCACTTTTAACCGAAATGATTCCAATTTGCCCTGTTTGGAGATTTGGGAATTTATTCTTGATACTAATAAAACCAGAATAAATCACGATGTAAGAAGCTTGATTTGGACTCATTAATCAGTGTAGAATCACCCTGAAGTTGAATCAATATCATTGGACTTATGATGAAGAAGTTATCCCACTTTTAACCGAAGTGATTCCAGTTTGCCCTGTTTAGAGATTTGGGATTTTATTCTTGATACTAATAAAACCAGAATGAATCACGATGTAAGAAGCTTGATTTAGACTCATTAATCAGTGTAGAATCACCCTGAAGTTGAATCAATATCATTGGAGTTATGATGAAGAAGTTATCCCACTTTTAACCGTAGTGATTCCAGTTTGTCCTGTTTGGAGATTTGGCAATTTCTTCTTGATACAAATAAAACCAGAATGAATCACGATGTAAGAAGCTTGATTTGGACTCATAAATCAGTGTAGAATCATCCTGAAGTTGAATCAATATCATTGGACTTATGATAAAGAAGTTATCCCACTTTTAACCGTAGTGATTCTAGTTTACCCTGTTTGGAGATTTGGCAATTTATTCTTGATACAAATAAAACCAGAATGAATCACGATGTAAGAAACTTGATCTGGATTCATAAATCAGTTTAGAATCATCCTGAAGTTGAATCAATATCATTGGACTTATGATGAAGAAGTTATCCCACTTTTAACCGAAGTGATTCCAGTTTGCCCTGTTTGGAAATTTGGGAATTTAGTCTTGATACTAATTAAACCAGAATGAATCACGATGTAAGAAGCTTGATTTGGACTCATTAATCAGTGTAGAATCACCCTGAAGTTGAATCAATATCATTGGAGTTATGATGAAGAAGTTATCCCACTTTTAACCGAAGTGATTCCAGTTTGCCCTGTTTGGAGATTTGGCAATTTCTTCTTGATACTAATAAAACGAGAATAAATCACGATGTAAGAAGCTTGATTTGGACTCATAAATCAGTGTCGAATCACCCTGAAGTTGACTCAAGATCGTAGGAGTTATGATGAAGAAGTTATCCCACTTTTAACCGAAGTGATTCCAGTTTGCCCTGTTTGGAAATTTGGGAATTTATTCTTGATACTAAAAAAACCAGAATGAATCACGATGTAAGAAGCTTGATTTGGTCTCATTAATCAGTGTAGAATCACACTGAAGTTGAATCAATATCATTGGAGTTATGATGAAGAAGTTATCCCACTTTTAACCGAAGTGATTCCAGTTTGCCATGTTTGGAGATTTGGCAATTTATTCTTGATACTAAAAAAACCAGAATGAATCACGATGTAAGAAGCTTGATTTGGATTCATAAATCAGTGTCGAATCACCCTGAAGTTGACTCAAGATCATAGGAGTTATGATGAAGAAGTTATCCCACTTTTAACCGAAGTGATTCCAGTTTGTCCTGTTTGGAAATTTGGGAATTTATTCTTGATACTAAAAAAACCAGAATGAATCACGATGTAAGAAGCTTGATTTGGTCTCATTAATTAGTGTAAATCACCCTGAAGTTGAATCAATATCATTGGAGTTATGATGAAGAAGTTATCCCACTTTTAACCGAAGTGATTCCAGTTTGCCATGTTTGGAGATTTGGAAATTTCTTCTTGATACAAATAAAACCAGAATGAATCACGATGTAAGAAGCTTGATTTGGACTCATAAGTCAGTGTAGAATCATCCTGAAGTTGAATCAATATCATTGGACTTATGATGAAGAAGTTATCCCACTTTTAACCGTAGTGATTCCAGTTTACCCTGTTTGGAGATTTGGCAATTTCTTCTTGATACAAATAAAACCAGAATGAATCACGATGTAAGAAGCTTGATCTGGACTCATAAATCAGTTTATAATCATCCTGAAGTAGAATCAATATCATTGGACTTATGATGAAGAAGTTATCCCACTTTTAATCGAAGTGATTCCAGTTTGCCCTGTTTGGAGATTTGGGAATTTATTCTTGATACTAATAAAACCAGAATGAATAACGATGTAAGAAGCTTGATTTGGACTCATTAATAAGTTTAGAATCACCCTGAAGTTGAATCAATATCATTGGACTTATGATGAAGAAGTTATCCCACTTTTAACCGAAGTGATTCAAGTTTGCCCTTTTTGGAGATTTGACAACTTATTCTTGATACCATTAAAACCAGAATGAATCACATTGTAAGAAGCTTGATTTGGAATAATAAATCAGTGTAGAATCATCCTGAAGTTGAATCAATATCATTGGACTAATGATGAAGAAGTTATCCCACTTTTAACCGTAGTGATTCCAGTTTGCCCTGTTTGAAGATTTGGCAATTTCTTCTTGATACAAATAAAACCAGAATGAATCACGATGTAAGAAGCTTGATTTGGACTCATAAATCAGTGTAGAATCATCCTGAAGTTGAATCAATATCATTGGACTTATGATGAAGAAGTTATCCCACTTTTAACCAAAGTGATTCCAGTTTGCCCTGTTTGGAGATTTGGCAATTTATTTTTGATACAAATGAAACCAGAATGAATCACAATGTAAGAAGCTTGATTTGGACTCATAAATCAGTGTCGAATCACCCTGAAATTGACTCAAGATCATAGGAGTTATGATGAAGAAGTTATCCCACTTTTAACCGAAGTGATTCCAGTTTGCCCTGTTTGGAGATTTGGGAATTTATTCTTGATACCAATAAAACCAGAATGAATCACGATGTAAGAAGCTTGATTTGGACTCATAAATCAGTGTAGAATCATCCTGAAGTTGAATCAATATCATTGGAGTTATGATGAAGAAGTTATCCCACTTTTAACCGTAGTGATTCCAGTTTACCCTGTTTGGAGATTTGGGAATTTATTCTTGATACTAATAAAACCAGAATGAATCACGATGTAAGAAGCTTGATTTGGACTCATAAATCAGTGTAGAATCAACCTGAATTTGAATCAATATCATTGGACTTATGATGAAGAAGTTATCCCACTTTTAACCGAAATGATTCCAATTTGCCATGTTTGGAGATTTGGGAATTTATTCTTGATACTAATAAAACCAGAATAAATCAAGATGTAAGAAGCTTGATTTGGACTCATTAATCAGTGTAGAATCACCCTGAATTTGAATCAATATCATTGGACTTATGATGAAGAAGTTATCCCACTTTTAACCGAAGTGATTCCAGTTTGCCCTGTTTGGAGATTTGGGAAATTATTCTTGATACTAATAAAACCAGAATGAATCACGATGTAAGAAGCTTGATTTGGACTCATTAATCAGTGTAGAATCACCCTGAAGTTGAATCAATATCATTAAAGTTATGATGAAGAAGTTATCCCACTTTTAATCGTAGTGATTCCAGTTTACCCTGTTTGGAGATTTGGCAATTTATTCTTGATACAAATAAAACCAGAATGAATCACGATGTAAGAAACTTGATCTGGACTCATAAATCAGTTTAGAATCATCCTGAAGTTCAATCAAGATCATAGGAGTTATGATGAAGAAGTTATCCCACTTTTAACCGAAGTGATTCCAGTTTGCCCTGTTTAGAGATTTGGCAATTTCTTCTTGATACAAATAAAACCAGGATGAATCACGATGTAAGAAGCTTGATCTGGACTCATAAATCAGTTTATAATCATCCTGAAGTTGAATCAATATCATTGGACTTATGATGAAGAAGTTATCCCACTTTTAACCGAAGTGATTCCAGTTTGCCCTGTTTGGAGATTTGACAATTTCTTCTTGATAAAAATAAAACCATAATGAATCACAATGTAAGAAGATTGATTTGGACTCATAAGTCAGTGTAGAATCATCCTGAAGTTGAATCAATATCATTGGACTTATGATGGAGAAGTTATCTCACTTTTAACCGAAGTGATTCCAGTTTGCCCTGTTTGGAGATTTGGCAATTTCTTCTTGATAAATATAAAACCAGAATGAATCACGACGTAAGAAGCTTGATTTGGACTCATAAATCAGCGTAGAATCATCCTGAAGTTGAATCAATATCATTGGACTTATGATGAAGAAGTTATCCCACTTTTAACCGTAGTGATTCTAGTTTACCCTGTTTGGAGATTTGACAATTTATTCTTGATACAAATAAACCAGAATGAATCACGATGTAAGAAACTTGATCTGGACTCATAAATAAGTTTAGAATCATCTTGAAGTTGAATCAATATCATTGGACTTATGATGAAGAAGTTATCCCACTTTTAACCGTAGTGATTCTAGTTTACCCTGTTTGGAGATTTGACAATTTATTCTTGATACAAATAAACCAGAATGAATCACGATGTAAGAAACTTGATCTGGACTCATAAATAAGTTTAGAATCATCTTGAAGTTGAATCAATATCATTGGACTAATGATGAAGAAGTTATCCCAATTTTAACTGTAGTGATTCCAGTTTGCCCTGTTTGAAGATTTGGCAATTTCTTCTTGATAAAAATAAAACCAGAATGAATCACGATGTAAGAAGCTTGATTTGGACTCATAAATCAGTGTAGAATCATCCTGAAGTTGAATCAATATCATTGGACTTATGATGAAGAAGTTATCCCACTTTTAACCAAAGTGATTCCAGTTTGCCCTGTTTGGAGATTTGCCAATTTATTTTTGATACAAATGCAACCAGAATGAATCACAATGTAAGAAGCTTGATTTGGACTCATAAATCAGTGTCGAATCACCCTGAAATTGACTCAAGATCATAGGAGTTATGATGAAGAAGTTATCCCACTTTTAACCGAAGTGATTTCAGTTTGCCCTGTTTGGAGATTTGGGAATTTATTCTTGATACCAATAAAACCAGAAT
Source organism: Moricandia moricandioides (assembly GCA_905132885.1). Classification (NCBI taxonomy): domain Eukaryota; kingdom Viridiplantae; phylum Streptophyta; class Magnoliopsida; order Brassicales; family Brassicaceae; genus Moricandia; species Moricandia moricandioides. Next base: position 31,981 of record CAJHQQ010003706.1, read on the forward strand.
GAATCACGATGTAAGAAGCTTGATTTGAACTCATAAATCAGTGTAGAATCATCCTGAAGTTGAATCAATATCATTGGAGTTATGATGAAGAAGTTATCCCACTTTTAACCGTAGTGATTCCAGTTTACCCTGTTTGGAGATTTGGGAATTTATTCTTTATACTAATAAAACCAGAATGAATCACGATGTAAGAAGCTTGATTTGGACTCATAAATCAGTGTAGAATCAACCTGAATTTGAATCAATATAATTGGACTTATGATGAAGAAGTTATCCCACTTTTAACCGAAACGATTCCAATTTGCCCTGTTTGGAGATTTGGGAATTTATTCTTGATACTAATAAAACCAGAATGAATCACGATGTAAGAAGCTTGATTTGGACTCATAAATCAGTGTAGAATCATCCTGAAGTTGAATCAATATCATTGGTCTTATGATGAAGAAGTTATCCCACTTTTAACCGTAGTTATTCCAGTTTACCCTGTTTGGAGATTTGGCAATTTATTCTTGATACAAATAAAACCAGAATGAATCACGATTTAAGAAACCTGATCTGGACTCATAAATCAGTTTAGAATCATCCTGAAGTTGAATCAATATCATTGGACTTATGATGAAGAAGTTATCCCACTTTTAACCGAAGTGATTCCAGTTTGCCCTGTTTGGAGATTTGGGAATTTATTCTTGATACAAATAAAACCAGAATGAATCACGATGTAAAAAGCTTGATTTGGACTCATCAATCAGTGTAGAATCACCCTGAAGTTGAATCAATATCATTGGAGTTATGATGAAGAAGTTATTCCACTTTTAACCGAAGTGATTCCAGTTTGCCCTGTTTGGAGATTTGGCAATTTCTTCTTGATACTAATAAAACGAGAATGAATCACGATGTAAGAAGCTTGATTTGGACTCATAAATCAGTGTCAAATCAGCCTGAAGTTGACTCAAGATCATAGGAGTTATGATGAAGAAGTTATCCCACTTTTAACCGAAGTGATTCCAGTTTGCCCTATTTGGAAATTTGGGAATTTATTCTTGATACTAATAAAACCAGAATGAATCACGATGTAAGAAGCTTGATTTAAACTCATAAATCAGTGTAGAATCATCCTGAAGTTGAATCAATATCATTGGTCTTATGATGAAGAAGTTATCCCACTTTTAACCGTAGTTATTCCAGTTTACCCTGTTTGGAGATTTGGCAATTTATTCTTGATACAAATAAAACCAGAATAAATCACGATTTAAGAAACTTGATCTGGACTCATAAATCAGTTTAGAATCATCCTGAAGTTGAATCAATATCATTGGACTTATGATGAAGAAGTTATCCCACTTTTAACCGAAGTGATTCCAGTTTGCCCTGTTTGGAGATTTGGGAATTTATTCTTGATACAAATAAAACCAGAATGAATCACGATGTAAAAAGCTTGATTTGGACTCATCAATCAGTTTAGAATCACCCTGAAGTTGAATCAATATCATTGGAGTTATGATGAAGAAGTTATTCCACTTTTAACCGAAGTGATTCCAGTTTGCCCTGTTTGGAGATTTGGCAATTTCTTCTTGATACTAATAAAACGAGAATGAATCACGATGTAAGAAGCTTGATTTGGACTCATAAATCAGTGTCAAATCAGCCTGAAGTTGACTCAAGATCATAGGAGTTATGATGAAGAAGTTATCCCACTTTTAACCGAAGTGATTCCAGTTTGCCCTATTTGGAAATTTGGGAATTTATTCTTGATACTAATAAAACCAGAATGAATCTAGATGTAAGAAGCTTGATTTGGACTCATTAATCAGTGTAGAATCACCCTGAAGTTGAATCAATATCGTTGGAGTTATGATGAAGTAGTTATCCCACGTTTAACCGAAGTGATTCCATTTTGCCCTGTTTGGAGATTTGGCAATTTCTTCTTGATACAAATAAAACCAGAATGAATCACGATGTAAGAAGCTTGATTTTGGACTCATAAGTCAGTGTAGAATCATCCTGAAGTTGAATCAATATCATTGGACTTATGATGAAGAAGTTATCCCACTTTTAACCGTAGTGATTCCAGTTTACCCTGTTTGGAGATTTGGCAATTTCTTCTTGATACAAATAAAACCAGAATGAATCACAATGTAAGAAGCTTGATCTAGACTCATAAATCAGTTTATAATCATTCTGACGTTGAATCAATATCATTGGACTTATGATGAAGAAGTTATCCCACTTTTAACCGAAGTGATTCCAGTTTGCCCTGTTTGGAGATTTGGCAATTTCTTCTTGATACAAATAAAACCAGAATGAATCACAATGTAAGAAGCTTGATTTGGACTCATAAGTCAGTGTAGAATCATCCTGAAGTTGAATCAATATCATTGGACTTATGATAAAGAAGTTATCCCACTTTTAACCGTAGTGATTCCAGTTTACCCTGTTTGAAGATTTGGGAATTTCTTCTTCATACAAATAAAACCAGAATGAATCACGATGTAAGAAGCTTGATCTGGACTCATAAATCAGTTTATAATCATCCTGAAGTTGAATCAATATCATTGGACTTATGATGAAGAAGTTATCCCACTTTTAACCGAAGTGATTCCAGTTTGCCCTGTTTGGAGATTTGGCAATTTCTTCTTGATACATATAAAACCAGAATGAATCACGATGTACGAAGCTTGATTTGGACTAATAAATCAGTGTAGATTCATCCTGAAGTTGAATCAATATCATTGGACTTATGATGAAGAAGTTATCCCACTTTTAACCGAAGTGATTCCAATTTGCCCTGTTTTGAGATTTGGCAATTTCTTCTTGATACTAATAAAACCAGAATGAATCACGATGTAAGAAGCTTGATTTGGACTCATAAATCAGTGTCGAATCACCCTGAAGTTGACTCAATATAATAGGAGTTATGATGAAGAAGTTATTCCACCTTTAACCGAAGTGATTCCAGTTTGCCTTGTTTGGAGATTTGGGAATTTATTCTTGATACTAATAAAACCAGAATAAATCACGATGTAAGAATCTTGATTTGGACTCATTAATCAGTGTAGAATCACCGTGAAGTTGAATCAATATCATTGGACTTATGATGAAGAAGTTATCCCACTTTTAACCGAAGTGATTCCAGTTTGCCCTGTTTGGAGATTTGGCAATTTATTCTTGATACAAATGAAACCAGAATGAATCACGATGTAAGAAGCTTGATTTGGAGTCATAAATCAGTGTCGAATCACCCTGAAGTTGACTCAAGATCATAGGAGTTATGATGAAGAAGTTATCCCACTTTTAACCGAAGTGATTCCAGTTTGCCCTGTTTGGAGATTTGGGAATTTATTCTTGATACCAATAAAATCAAAATGAATCACGATGTAAGAAGCTTGATTTGGACTCATAAATAAGTGTAGAATCATCCTGAAGTTGAATCAATATCATTGGACTTATGATGAAGAAGTTATCCCACTTTTAACCGTAGTGATTCCAGTTTGTCCTGTTTGGAGATTTGGCAATTTCTTCTTGATACAAATAAAACCATAATGAATCACGATGTAAGAAGCTTGATTTGGACTCATAAATCAGTGTAGAATCATCCTGAAGTTGAATCAATATCATTGGACTTAGGATGAAGAAGTTATTCCACTTTTAACCGTAGTGATTCCAGTTTACCCTTTTTGGAGATTTGGCAATTTATTATTGATACAAATAAAACCAGAATGAATCACGATGTAAGAAACTTGATCTGGACTCATAAATCAGTTTAGAATTATCCTGAAGTTGAATCAATATCATTGGACTTATGATGAAGAAGTTATCCCACTTTTAACCGAAGTGATTCCAGTTTGCCCTGTTTGGAGATTTGGGAATTTATTCTTGATACTAATTAAACCAGAATGAATCACGATGTAAGAAACTTGATCTGGACTCATAAATCAGTTTAGAATTATCCTGAAGTTGAATCAATATCATTGGACTTATGATGAAGAAGTTATCCCACTTTTAAACGAAGTGATTCCAGTTTGCCCTGTTTGGAGATTTGGGAATTTATTCTTGATACTAATTAAACCAGAATGAATCACGATGTAAGAAGCTTGATTTGGACTCATTAATCAGTGTAGAATCACCCTGAAGTTGAATCAATATCGTTGGAGTTATGATGAAGTAGTTATCCCACGTTTAACCGAAGTGATTCCATTTTGCCCTGTTTGGAGATTTGGCAACTTCTTCTTGATACAAATAAAACCAGAATGAATCACGATGTAAGAAGCTTGATTTTGGACTCATAAGTCAGTGTAGAATCATCCTGAAGTTGAATCAATATCATTGGACTTATGATGAAGAAGTTATCCCACTTTTAACCGTAGTTATTCCAGTTTACCCTGTTTGGAGATTTGACAATTTATTCTTGATACAAATAAAACCAGAATGAATCACGATTTAAGAAACCTGATCTGGACTCATAAATCAGTTTAGAATCATCCTGAAGTTGAATCAATATCATTGGACTTATGATGAAGAAGTTATCCCACTTTTAACCGAAGTGATTCCAGTTTGCCCTGTTTGGAGATTTGGGAATTTATTCTTGATACAAATAAAACCAGAATGAATCACGATGTAAAAAGCTTGATTTGGACTCATCAATCAGTGTTAGATCATCCTGAAGTTGAATCAATATCATTGGAGTTATGATGAAGAAGTTATTCCACTTTTAACCGAAGTGATTCCAGTTTGCCCTGTTTGGAGATTTGGCAATTTCTTCTTGATACTAATAAAACGAGAATGAATCACGATGCAAGAAGCTTGATTTGGACTCATAAATCAGTGTCAAATCAGCCTGAAGTTGACTCAAGATCATAGGAGTTATGATGAAGAAGTTATCCCACTTTTAACCGAAGTGATTCCAGTTTGCCCTATTTGGAAATTTGGGAATTTATTCTTGATACTAATAAAACCAGAATGAATCACGATGTAAGAAGCTTGATTTGGACTCATAAATCAGTGTAGAATCATCCTGAAGTTGAAGCAATATCATTGGTCTTATGATGAAGAAGTTATCCCACTTTTAACCGTAGTTATTCCAGTTTACCCTGTTTGGAGATTTGGCAATTTATTCTTGATACAAATAAAACCAGAATAAATCACGATTTAAGAAACTTGATCTGGACTCATAAATCAGTTTATAATCATCCTGAAGTTGAATCAATATCATTGGACTTATGATGAAGAAGTTATCTCACTTTTAACCGAAGTGATTCCAGTTTGCCTTGTTTGGAGATTTGGGAATTTATTCTTGATACAAATAAAACCAGAATGAATCACGATGTAAAAAGCTTGATTTGGACTCATCAATCAGTTTAGAAACACCCTGAAGTTGAATCAATATCATTGGAGTTATGATGAAGAAGTTATTCCACTTTTAACCGAAGTGATTCCAGTTTGCCCTGTTTGGAGATTTGGCAATTTCTTCTTGATACTAATAAAACGAGAATGAATCACGATGTAAGAAGCTTGATTTGGACTCATAAATCAGTGTCAAATCAGCCTGAAGTTGACTCAAGATCATAGGAGTTAATGATGAAGAAGTTATCCCACTTTTAACCGAAGTGATTCCAGTTTGCCCTATTTGGAATTTTGGGAATTTATTCTTGATACTAATAAAACCAGAATGAATCTAGATGTAAGAAGCTTGATTTGGACTCATTAATCAGTGTAGAATCACCCTGAAGTTGAATCCAATATCGTTGGAGTTATGAGGAAGTAGTTATCGCCACGTTTAACCGAAGTGATTCCATTTTGCCCTGTTTGGAGATTTGGCAATTTCTTCTTGATACAAATAAAACAGAATGAATCACGATGTAAGAAGCTTGCTTTTGGACTCATAAGTCAGTGTAGAATCATCCTGAAGTTGAATCAATATCATTGGACTTATGATGAAGAAGTTATCCCACTTTTAACCGTAGTGATTCCAGTTTACCCTGTTTGGAGATTTGGCAATTTCTTCTTGATACAAATAAAACCAGAATGAATCACAATGTAAGAAGCTTGATCTAGACTCATAATCAGTTTATAATCATTCTGACGTTGAATCAATATCATTGGACTTATGATGAAGAAGTTATCCCACTTTTAACCGAAGTGATTCCAGTTTGCCCTGTTTGGAGATTGGCAATTTCTTCTTGATACAAATAAACCAGAATGAATCACAATGTAAGAAGCTTGATTTGGACTCATAAGTCAGTGTAGAATCATCCTGAAGTTTAAATCAATATCATTGGACTTATGATAAAGAAGTTATCCCACTTTTAACCGTAGTGATTCCAGTTTACCCTGTTTTGAAGATTTGGGAATTTCTTCTTCATACAAAATAAAACCAGAATGAATCACGATGTAAGAAGCTTGATCTGGACTCATAAATCAGTTTATTAATCCATCCTGAAGTTGAATCAATATCATTGGACTTATGATGAAGAAGTTATCCCACTTTTAACCGAAGTGATTCCAGTTTGCCCTGTTTGGAGATTTGGCAATTTCTTCTTGATACATATAAAACCAGAATGAATCACGATGTACGAAGCTTGATTTGGACTAATAAATCAGTGTAGATTCATCCTGAAGTTGAATCAATATCATTGGACTTATGATGAAGAAGTTATCCCACTTTTAACCGAAGTGATTCCAATTTGCCCTGTTTTGAGATTTGGCAATTTCTTCTTGATACTAATAAAACCAGAATGAATCACGATGTAAGAAGCTTGATTTGGACTCATAAATCAGTGTCGAATCACCCTGAAGTTGACTCAATATAATAGGAGTTATGATGAAGAAGTTATTCCACCTTTAACCGAAGTGATTCCAGTTTGCCTTGTTTGGAGATTTGGGAATTTATTCTTGATACTAATAAAACCAGAATAAATCACGATGTAAGAATCTTGATTTGGACTCATTAATCAGTGTAGAATCACCGTGAAGTTGAATCAATATCATTGGACTTATGATGAAGAAGTTATCCCACTTTTAACCGAAGTGATTCCAGTTTGCCCTGTTTGGAGATTTGGCAATTAATTCTTGATACAAATGAAACCAGAATAAATCACGATGTAAGAAGCTTGATTTGGAGTCATAAATCAGTGTCGAATCACCCTGAAGTTGACTCAAGATCATAGGAGTTATGATGAAGAAGTTATCCCACTTTTAACCGAAGTGATTCCAGTTTGCCCTGTTTGGAGATTTGGGAATTTATTCTTGATACCAATAAAATCAAAATGAATCACGATGTAAGAAGCTTGATTTGGACTCATAAATAAGTGTAGAATCATCCTGAAGTTGAAT